>CAJVRM010000450.1:0-18898 GCA_911693285.1 Hymenoscyphus albidus | reverse complement strand
ATCGTCTTTTTTCTTGGCGATCAACATATTCGAAGCGATTGGTGAATCCGACTTCCGAATGTGTCCTTTCTTAATCCCTTCTCTGACGTACTCCTCGAGTAGTTGAAGGTTCCTCCAATTGTGAGGTCGAAGCTTCTGCTTCCTGAGGTCATGACCCTCTTTCAATTTGATCTCGTGATCCCATGGGCGATGTTCGGNCTTCGAGTAGTTGAAGGTTCCTCCAATTGTGAGGTCGAAGCTTCTGCTTCCTGAGGTCATGACCCTCTTTCAATTTGATCTCGTGATCCCATGGGCGATGTTCGGGAAGGGCACGCATGTCCTCCGGGTTCTCGAACAGATCCTTAAATTCTCTATACTGCACAGGTAACTCTGAATCGGCTCCCTTGCCGACCTGTGGAGGACCCTTTCTTAGGTGTCCGGGCTCTCTGGAAGAAGTGGCGCAAACTTTGTTCCGGCCATGTAGTCATTCTTGCGAACCCACGCAACTACAACGACTGAAGGTGATCTTTCTTTCCTTCCAATCGATATCTGGATTATGCTCTCTAATCCAAGGCATACCAAGAATCGCTTCCTTGCTTCCCATTTCAACAATGTCGAATTGTGTGTCTGAACAGTGTCCTTCGATGTTGGTTTTTGTTGGAATAGTACTGTGGTCGATTATCCCGTCTTGGTATCCTATTTCCGTCCCATCCACTACCGTTAATTGGTAGGGTACCGTTTTCTTAACAGGGACGTTCAGCCTCTCGGCTGCATCCGGGGAGAGGAAATTTCCAGTAGCTCCCGAGTCTATCATTACTCGGAGTTTCTTTCCTCGTATAACAGCAGTCACTGTCAACTGTTGTTCTCCGGAAGTGGCGCAGATTTCCTTACTGCCAATTGGTTCGAGGTAGCGGACCCAGAATGGGTTCCTATCTCGACCTGCCACTGGTACGAGCAAGACCCCTTTGTCGTCTGCTTGCTCTACCCTACACATTTCGTTTGCGTACAGATCCACCCTTGGCTTCGGGAGACTTCCTACGAAGTTTGGCTTCGGCTGGCCAACGAACTCTGGCTCGCTTATCCATTTCCATTCGCTAGTTTGTGTAGTTGTGTCGTATGCCATCCAAGTGTCTCCTACTTGGGGCAAGGGTACTAGGTGTACCTCTTCCTGGGACTCGCCCACCGTGTCGTAGATGCCGACATCGGTGGACTCAATGACCGCTTTTCCTGTCTGGGTGTCTCTGAACGTTACCCAGTAGTCATTGGTGTCTGCTACCTCGTAGGCCGCTAAGGTGACCGGCTTAGTGCCTTGAGTAGCGTGTGGGCTCCAGAAGTCTCGCTTCTGCCCATCCACGTGGACCCATCTATTGCCCCGTTCGAAGGTTCCAATAAATGTCCAAGTCTCTCCAACCTCGGGACTTTGTATCATTGGTTCGTACTCATCCCCTGAGGTGCTATCTGATGACTCTGATGATTCCAACTCGACGGTCGTAAGCAGCTCGCCTTCCTGTGTCTGGAGGGGCGAGGAATACTCGTCATCGGATCTCGTAGCGTAGTACTCGTTGAGTATCGGATCATTCTCGAGTTGGGTGTGGATTCCCATCTCCTCGAGTTCATCGCTAGTTAACATTCTTTTCTCAAGCACAGCGATTTCCCTTCTAGCTGTAGCGTTGATTTGCTTCGTTCCTTTCCAGGGTTTCTTCGCACCCTTCGCGCGGCACTCGTTTGCTCGATGGCCGGTTTTGCCGCAAGAGTAACATAAGTTTTGTTCGCGCCTTCGGTTGCGTTCCTCCTGGGAAAGGCCTCCTTCCCGCGGGAAAGGTTTTCCTTCGGCGGCGTTTACTTCACGGCTTTTCCCGTGATAGGAACGATCCCACCGCTTGTGTCCCTTGGACTGATTTTCCTGCTTCGGGGATGACTTCCTGAATTCCCAGAGACGGTTGTCTAGCTGGATAACGGTTTCAATCATAGTTGTGATGTTCGGGAAAGTCATATTTTGTCTTGCCATCTCCTCGCGGAGATGCGTCTTGAGTCCCCTTTGGAATAATTCCATGAGTGCAGGGGCGTCCCACCCTGATTTGTTCCCATAACGCTGGAACTCGTTGGCGTAGTCGATAGCTGATCCGGTTTGTCGCAAACCCAAGAGGTTGCGTACCGCAGTACGGACAGCATCGAAGTCTCCAAAGACTCGTCGAATCGCCTGTTTGAATCCTTCCCAAGACCTGAACATGGCCTTGGTTACAGTCATGTTTCCTCCATCGTTGTCGAAGAAGTCTTCGAGGTAAGGTTGGGCCCACTCTAGCGCCGGTCCCCTGAGGTAGGAGACAGCGAAGATCGAGCGGTAGCTGTCGTCGTCCTCGAACTTCTCTTTGTTGAAATTGAAGTAGATGTCCATCTGAAGAAGGAACAAGTCAAGTTCCTGTCGTTTTCCGTTGTACGTGTCAGGCATCTTGACCTTGATGTTCTCGAGTGCCTCGACCTTGTACGGGTCAGGCGCATCTGGCATGCTGTCGTCGTCATCGTCGTCGTCGTTACTGACGTCCTTTCCGGCTGACTGAGACGTGTTGAGGTTTGTCGTAGCAGTTCCTCCTGAGGTCCCTGGGAGGTTGACTCGGCTAGCCGAGGGGCTGGCCGCCGGTCCTGCTGCTGGCGGGGTGGTGGGAGCCATGGTGATAGTTTCGACTTAAAGCAGGTGCTCAAAGTGTAACGAATACTCAAACTGGCTAACTAAACTTGGCTGGGTGTTCGCTGGTTGGTATGCTATGATAAGAAGAAGACTATCGGGTTGTTCACTTGGAAGTGAACTCGTTACTTGTATCAAAGATGTCAAACTAATATGATAAGATTGATAACTAAGTTGAGCACGAAGCTCCTATCTAATGGCAGACGTGCCAGTCTTATATAGAACCTTCGTTCTCTGTGGTCGCCATGGTCGACTGTTCGACCATGGCCGACATGGTCGACTCGTCGGCCATGTCGCTCGTTTCCATCACGTGATAACTAACCAAGAGAAATCCCTGGATCGCTTAGCTAGTCTAAGCGTCCCTATTCGCTATAAGAGTCCATGATAATGTTTAACCTGTCAGGACGCCGCCTGGTCTTCACTCATCACCTGCTAGCACGTGATTCGTGACAGGCTCCTCCTTTTGCCTTGCACAACTAAGCGGATTTTCTTATTTACTAAAAGTTCCTATAGCTTTTTTGAGGGTACTAAAGGAGGATTATTCTCTTCCTTAGGCTAAGTTAGGATATTAGTAATATTAAGGAATATAAGCTTAGTCTTAGACCTTCTAGATACGAATGTTTCTTTAACTTAGCTAGTAAAGAGCGAGGTATACTTATTAGAGGAGGAATATATATTTATAAATATAGCTCTATAAGGGTTATTAGATTCCTTATTCCTATACGCTTTATATTTAGCTTATATAGTAGTTATATCTTTAGTTACCATTTGTTTTCTTTTCCCTTTATTTAGTTCGCTTTAGAGGCTAGGTATAGGAGGTTGAGGTAGGACTAGGCTTAATTAAGGGGTTAGTAATCGTAGAGGTAGGGTAGAGGTAGGGTAGAGGGTTAAGGATAGCGGGAATTCCGAGGTATAAGTAAATAAAGGGTAGGAGGGATATCGATTAGACTATTAGAGTACTCTTATATAAGTATAGGTAGTTATAATAGTATATCTTATATAGGAATAGGTAGTTATAATAGTATATCTTATAAAGTTAGTTCTTAGTACCTAAGTAGTATTAGTTAGAAACTCTAGCTTATAGCTTAATTTTTAATACTAGAATATAGAGTTATCAAAAAGCGACCTCTAAGAGTCGAAGTATTTTAAAAGCAAATACTATAAAAGGTAAGTAATTAGGAGATATCGCGATTAGGTCTTTAAGGTTTTTTTATAAATAGGGAAGGAGAATAAGAATTTATATTAGAAAAAGATATTAGATAATTATTAGTATTAGTATATTAATAGTAAAGGTTATAGTAGTACTTTTATATTATTTGTAATTTAAGTTAGGGGGAATAGTATTATATGAGGGAAAGTTATTAGGTTATTAGTTGTTCTATATAGAGAATATACTGATAGTTATAGATAGTAGATATTAAGAATAGTTAGATTTAGAAGGGTGTATCTAGTTAGGTTTAAGAGGATATAATATATAGTTAATTAGAAAATAAATAGAATAAGAAATACTTTTAATTTAGAAAATTTAATAACTATAGAGCGTTATATCAAATTAATTTAATTAATTTAGTATAGTATCTACTAAGGGTTTTTAGTATAAGAGCTAAGGTTTTGAGGAATCTTAGTATTCCTACTAACCTAGTTATTTTTACCTAATATAGTAAGTAGGTCTACGCCTTACCTAATATAGTAAGTAGGTTAGGTTTAATATTCCTACCTATATAAAGCCTTCTAGAGTCTCTTTTAGGGATCCGAGAGACAAGGAATAAATCTATATCGAGACGAGAGAATATTAAACTAGATTAGCTTTAATCTTTCGCTAGACTCTATAAGTTCTAACTTTAAGTTAAATAAAATACATTCATTCCGTATCTCTACTATTAGCGGTATTTATATAAGACTACTAGATTATCTTTTACATAGAGATCGAGACTTAAGTTTTATTTCCTTGACTAGGGCTATAGAAATAATATTAAAGTTAGAGCTAGAATCTACTTATACTATATAAGTCGGTAAAGAGACTTTAATAGTTTAACCGTTCTTTTAAACTCTAATAAAGTAATTAATATTAAAAGCTTTCTTCTTAATATCTATAATAGGAATCTTTTATATTATAGATTCGAGGATAGTAGTATTATTAGTAAATCTAACTAATTTTAATAATATAGTTAGCTTTATAGTAGCTATAGACTTCTTAGTATTCTTATAAGTCGAAAGCTTATAGAATACCTTTACGTTATCTAGTAAGATCTAAAAGAACTTAATAAGGTCTAAGGGAACCTAAATTCTTATGCTAAGGTACGGTAGTTAACTAGTCCTAGTTCTTTACGTTCTATAATCTTACGTAGTATATAAATAGCCTTAACTCCCTTTTTATTAGCCTTCTTTTTAGCCTTCTTTTTAACTTTCTCTTCTATCTTCTTATCTTCGGTTTAGATATCGTTTATTACTTTATTATTATCTAAATTCACAAGGTTATTAATCAAGATTCGCTATCTCTTCTTTAAAAAACTAAGCTTAGAATTTAGGGTTAAGGTACTTAATCTATAGACCTTAGAGTTAAAGGTTAAAAGCTTTATAAACTCCTTATATAATATTTAGCGGTACCCGGTAGTAGTAGTAGTTTCCGGATAATACTCGAACTCTAAGGTCTAAACGGTCTAGTTATAGTTATAGTCTAAAGACTTAGGAACGATCTCTCCCGCGATTAGGTTAGCTATATATAAAGTAACCTTACTACTAAAGGCTGCTTATCTTAGGTATACTCTCTCCTAGCTAGGTAGGCAATTATTCTTATAGTTAGTAGATTTATATCTAATATCTCTATAGTCTATATAGAGTAGACTATCCTTTAGATCGTAAGACTTAGATCTATTAATAATAGATATTTAGAGGTTAATCTTAGCTGTAGACTTTAGGTATCTTTAGATCGGTTATATCCTATAATCTAGCTATTATAGCTACAATATAGTTTAGGGTCGGACGACTTATTATTATAGATATTATTTACTTTATTTCTCTAGCTTCTAGATATATAGTTAGACTTCTAAGGTTAGGTGTTTTAAGTATTATTAGTATCCTAGAGTAGAGCTCTTAATATAGTTTAACCTAAAGGCTAAGTATTTCTATTTAGTTTAACCGGAATTAAGGTTAAAGTAGCCTTTAGAGTACAGGCTTTCTTTTTTGTAGTAATCGGAATCATAATTTAGCTAGCGTTAAGCTTAGCTAGTAGAGTAGAGGCCGATATACCATATTACTTTTAGTAGAGTTATCTTAGCTTTTCTAACTTAATCTTCTTATTATAGCGCTCTTTTATCTTCTTCGTAGTCTTTAGTATAGTTTAGGCGTCTTTAACTAGGTCTAAGGCCTTCTATAAGGTACTATAAGATAATATAGACTTTTAAAGAGCTATATACTATAACTTACTATTATAAAGTCCTGTGAGGGTTGGAACCCATGATGGAGGCTCGGGCCACGCCCTCGCTAAGCACTGACCAAAGTCCTCGTTGAGCACTGACCAAAGTCCCTGCTTAGCACTGGCCATTACCCCACTGCCATACATGTTTCTACTTTTCCACACTTTCTTGTTTTGTTCTTCTGACATCATGTATTCGTCATTCAAGTTTCTTGCAAGTTTCTTGGAATATTCAGGAAGCTCTTCATCTCTATATATAGAGGAAGAGCTCGCATGTATGTAGTCTTCACGCACTTCTTAATTGAATATTCGAAACCACACCTTTGAGCTATTCGAGGTCTGGCCTCTCACAAGTCCTTCGATAATGGCTGCGATAATATTATTAAGTATAATCTTCTTAATAGAGCTAATTATAGGACTTATAGCTAGCCTACCGGTGTTCTTATTATAAGCTCGACGGAGTAGGACTATAGTATACTAATAGTATATAGATAAGGACTTTTCTTTATCTTAGAACAGGTTTTAAATATTGTATTAAACATTAGTCTTAGTAATATCGAAGACTATAGTTAGGTATTCGGCCTCAAAGGCTTATTTAAATAGTATAACCTACTCCTTAGTAGCGGTCTCTTTTTTATTAATAATAGCTCTAAACTTAGGTTCGGAATCTAGCTATATAGCTATAAAACTATTAAGTAGGATATTAATAACCCCGAAAAATATTTACGGGGTTACTTAGAATAGTGTCACGAATCACGTGTTGGCATGTGATAAGCAAAGACCAGGCGGCGTCCTGACAGGTTAAGCACCAGCAACACACTCTTATAGCAAATAGGGATGCTTAGGCTAGCTAAGCGATCCAGGGATTTCATCTGATAGAAGTCATGTGACCGTCATTGATCATTGGTGATCAACTGAGCAACGCTGAGCTGGATCAGTGGGATCAGGGTGATCATAATGATCAACGAGCAAGAAGGTTCTATATAAGACTGGCACGTCTGCCATTAGATAGGAGCTTCGTGCTCAACTTATCAATCTTATCATATTAGTTTGACATCTTTGATACAAGTAACGAGTTCACTTCCAAGTGAACAACCCAATAGTCTTCTTCTTATCATAGCATACCAACCAGCGAACACCCAGCCAAGTTTAGTTAGCCAGTTTGAGTATTCGTTACAAATAGTTTATAGCCTTAAAATCGTATTATAATCTAGTAAGCTAGCGTATAGCGCTATCGTTACCCTTAAACTTCCTATATATCTTATATATAGGTAGCCGAGGGGCTATAAGGTTAAAGAAGATTAGAGATATAATTAGAAATTCCGCTTAATAAGTAGTTATCCGAGTAGTCGAAAGAGCGTAATAGAGTTCTAAATTAAGAGTTAATAGTATTAAGAGCAATACTACTAATTTAGGTACCGGTACTATAGGTATATAAACGTAGCTTAGTAGTATCGGAGGAGTAGTCTCTAGTTCGTCTCTTAGTCTGGCTATAAGGTAGCCTATAGATAAAACTAAGTCTTTCGATCCGGAGAATAATAATAATAATTAGGGTAATTAATCTTAGGATTTCGATAATAAAGCTACTTTAGAAGAGGTATATCTTCTAGACGAGTAGCGTCCGAAGACTTAAAGGTATTATATAGTATTAGGTTTAAGAGGTTCGAAGTAGTAGTATTATACTTTAACTTTACTAAGTATAGAACTATAGTACCTTCTTCAGAAAGTCCGAAAGTTAAAACTCCGAGGGCGGACTATAGTATAAGGCCTTATAGTCTAAAATAAGGTTATTTAGCGTTGAAAGATAAGGTTTAAACTTAAGACCTTTTAGAATTAATTATAGAATAGTTAAAAGAGATCTAAGGATCGTTCTTTTAATATAGTATAATAGTATTAATATATAGTATAATAGATAATAGCTACGGAGGTCGTAAGACTCTAAGGTTAAAGATAAGCTTTATAAGGTTTAAAAACAAGGATTTAACTAATAATAATAGTACGATATAGTTAAATCTATAAATAGCTTTAATAGAAGCCTTAGTATCCGAATAAGGCGGATCTTACTAGCTACTCTACTAAATAAAGGTAGGGTTATAAAGTAGGAATAAGGTGTAGATTAAAGAATCCGACTGTCGGACCTTAAAACTACTCTAGCGCCTATGTGACCGGACTAGTGTCGCTAAAACTACCCGACTGAATACTCCCTCCATCTGCGGCGAGGATGCAGATCATACTAGTAAAGCTTGGCCCATGAGTGAGTACCCCGGAGGTGCTCAGACTATCTCGAGTCAGAAATGTGCATAAGATACCGGAACAAATATAGCAGAAAACAGTTCATCCCATCATTAAACCTCTGTAAATGTGCCATGTTCAGCTGCTCTCGTGCGGAAACGTCATCTAGACTTTTGGACCCCTTCGAAGAATCAGCCTTCTCGTGATCGCTCGCATGTTTCGGTCTTCGCGTTTGGTGGGGTACATCCCTGGGATTGGTCGTTCGTGGCGAAAAAGATGCACGAATGCAAGTCACAGCTCAGTTCACTAGGTTTCCACTGGGGAATTTCCAAGGAAACAGTTTCTTTTCTAAACGGAGGTCGTGAAAGGTGTGACCTTGTCGGACCTTTTGCGTAGCCGTTTTACTGGCCCTCGTGGATCATATGCGATGTTGGCGAGGTTGGATCAGTTCAGTGTTGCACTGCGCTGGTAAAGGTTCCCTGTGCCTGCATCAAGTGGGCGTCAACCCGAGTTTTCCCTGTGGTGCCAACAAGAACCTCGAGTCTTCCCCATCTTTTTCTGAAAATTATAAGAGACTTGTGGAGTTTGCAGACTTGAGTGGAAACATTACAATTTTGTGAGTCAAGATGACAAAAATGTTTTTTTCTCTTCTATTGATGCTCCATATGTATGCCCCTCTATCCAAAATCTATGGATACCTTGTATTCTTCCTGAAACAATGACAGATCAATCGCAAAATTCATCCAAAATACCAGATACTCCTCATTTCTTGTGGAATACGAAACTCTGACGTGTGACAGCTAACGAACTTTCTAAACCCCAGCTTTGGCAGCTTCTGCGGCTTTAGCATTGATAGCAGCAGCGTTATCAACTTCTATTTGGAAATTAGCACAGGATTCCCTCTCCTCGACTAGCTCGAAACTCACCATCATACTCAACACTCGAGCTCCCAACCCAATTCTTCAACTTCTCCCTCCGAAACTCCTCATAACACCATTCCTCCTTCTCAAGCTCCTCCTCATACTTGAAAACATAAGTCTCAGCCCGGTGTTCCTCATCCCCTTCACTGCCGTCTTTGTTCAAAAGTCGAACTTTGACGTCTTCTCGATCATACTGATTTCCCTCAAACCTGTCTAAACGAAAGACATCCGCATCTGTCAAGCCCGTGACATAAGTACCCCGCACCTCTTGTCCCTTCTGCTGTCTAATACCTGGGTACTGGCAGCCAATGACTTTGTGTCGTTGGTAATCGTGGAGGATGGCTGGGACGATGGTGATTTGTGAGGTGCGGATGGAGTAGACGGAATCTTGGTCGGCTTTGGCGTCGCCAAAACAGACTCGATAGAGGATTTCTTTGGCCATCTATGTAGGAGGTTAGTATGCGTAAAATATAAGGTGGGGTGAAATCTGTACCAAAGTGCCTGTATATTTGTTAGCTGACAGCTGAGACCTGTGAGAGAAGAATTACTAACCATAGAAAAATGCTGTGCGATCGCCCATCTTGAGTGGTATTGGTATTTTGATATCGCCCTTGCAAGAATTGTGGTGTTGGTTAGGAGGAATGAATGGTGAATCACCACTTTTGGAAAACGAAAGGTTGCTTGTATTTTTTTTCTGCCTCTCAACTCCGGGCAGATATCACCCTTTCTTATACCACCAGAATATACTCTTTCCAGTTCATCGCGACGTATCTAGAAATCTCTTTGCAGCACCATATACAAAGCCAAACAATGAAGCGATAACAGTGGATGAGAATGGAAGCCTTGTTGCCTTGACTTTGTTTCAGGCTGTCATGACTTCGGGGGGATAAATATTTAGCCGACGGCTCCTGCATTTTAACTTCTCAGGTTTCATTTCTGAATGTTTTCTTGCATTCATGATTTGGAACATTTCCTTGCGTGATCAGTTCTTTGGCCGATTGCGAGCAAGCCCTTCTTTCTGATTCAGTAATTTCCATGAGTCTCTCTATAGTTTCGGACTAAAAAAACGCCAGGAGGGCTAGGGTTAGGATTCAGGCATTTTCTTGAAGATATTCCTCTTCAGACTGCATTTGTACCGGGTACCAGATAGAGCTCTCATCGAGCTTCTCCAATCATTCTAACCTCATATCATGCTTTCCCTCGCTGAACTTTGGTGGACTAGGACGTGGAGAGCTTCCCACAAATCCTATTCATAGAAAGTCTTTTGATTATCATGCGTGAGCTACAAAAGTATATTGATCGTAATAATATGAAGAGGTATTATACTACTTTGACGGGTTGTAGTATTGCTTTTGGGTAATAGTATTTTCGTTTCTATTAAAAGGTAGATGGGGTTTTCGTTTTCTACAAAGTATGCCCCTTGCAGTTGCAGTCTCTCGCTCCTGTTTTATTCCAAATCGTAAATTTGAACAGTTTCTGACCCATACAAGAGTAAACAAAGTTACCTTCCTTATCTATAAGAGGCTTATCCATTACTTTATACCGATAAACAAAGAATCAGTTTATTTGACCTATACAACTCAAGTAAGAAAGAAATATTGATTTGTATTATGACAAACCGCTCGTACAATCATTTTAGTTGGATGAGGCTTTTAGAATGATTTTATTCTAACCTAGGTGTGTGGTGTGTTCAAAGTAATGACCGCATCTCCCACATTTATAAGTCGTTACGAAGTAGGGTAATGTCAAACTCTAGCTTTTTGGCTCAAAATTTGTGACAGGTGCTATCTCAAAAAGAGAGGAATTGAATACTAGATACAAATGGTGAATCAAGGAATGAATCGCTTGAATGTCGAATCCGACTTACATGTGTTAATATTCAATTCAAGTATAGAAAATCTTCTGGCAGAACGAAAAGTCTAGAATCACTCCTTTCTATCTAACAATTGGTAATTGATATGTTAGTCATAGCTCAATATAGTTTGTATATTAGTGAGTGTAGTGGAGCACGTAGGTGGCTGGCTCACTTGAGCCCATTGAAAACTCAGAGATACCCTTTCTTTTTCTTTGCTAGCGCAAAAAAGTATGCCACTTCCAAAATTATCACCTGTATGCTCTAAACGGATAAACTTGATATCTACGTACAAGACTGCCCCACTGTCAGTTGAGCTGCTATTAGTCATCATTGACTATAACCCGACTCTCTGAATTAAAATCGGTCAATTAGAACAGAACAGGTGTCTGTTATTTTTTATTCTTTCGTTCATTTACTAAAATGGAAATCCGACGCCAATGATCCTTCGTCTTACGATCTGGTTTTCAAAAAGATGAATGAGTTCCTGATGTCTGTGCTTTCATTACACTGGAGAAATATCTATGGCCTTTCAAATCAAATAACAGCGAGGTAGAACCCTCCGAAGCTGGCGGTAAGTGCTCATCGAAACGTTTGTGCTTCATCTTCAGAATAACAACCTCCAAAGCTTTACTGGTTCCAATTAAACACTGTACCCTGCTAAAATTCAATGAAACTGGACTTGAATGTCGTATTCAACTTTGTGGTGTGATTTCCTCGTTTTGAGAAAGGATATCGGTACTCTTTTTCGCCCACAAGCGAAGGGACGGGAGTGAACCAACCTTCAGAGCCTATCGCCTGATCCAAGTGAGAAGTCTTTAAGCTATTCACGCTATTTACCCTAAATCATCTCATTCGAACCTGATGTCAAGTCCATAATATGATTCATCTGTCAAATATTGTTCGGTGTTCCTGTGAATTGCGAATCACTAATTCTTTCCAAATATTTATATGCCGCCTAACCATTTCCCGCAAGCTCTTTGCATTCTTCAATTCTTACAAAATTACAACTCAATGCCAATATACAAACTCCCAATTTGAGGACCACGAAGCATAACACTCCTTGTATCCCCCAAGAACTCCCCTTACACTCGGTTCACGATTCAAAGTAGCAGAAATGAATGCCACAATTTATCTTCTCGTTCTCCTCCATCTCTTGACCACCGTGAGTCACCGTTTGACCTCGAAAACTTCAAATCCAAGACCGTTACCTAATTGATTATAGTCTTTTGGAACACCCGTTACATATACTGTTGAAATAAAAGGTCGAAATAATGTAAGCCACCGTTCCTCCCGCCTTCTGCTATCACCAGGACGAGCTCACGAATTGTGCGGGTGTTATTAACCGAAATTCATACAGATAAGACTCCATCAGATCACCCCTAGTCTCAAGAAACGTAACAAAGTAAGTGTACTCATCAAATCCATCTTTTATTCAGTTCAAGATTTTCCCCAGTTTTTCTGGGAGCCACTTCTTACAACCCAGAAAACTGTGAGACGTAATTGTTTCTCAAATCCATCCGAGCTGCCTCTTAGTTTCTCGTTAGTCTTCGTTTACTGCAACTAACTCATACAAATTTACTAGTCAGGAGTGACTTGTTGTGCCGACAGCAACCAACATTGGGACCCAACATTCTCCTTCCTTATCATGCAAAGAAGTGCCCATCTAAAAAAACAAAACAGATTACCTATTCAAGGACAGGCTTGAAAGCAAATTTGGACCGATGGTACCAGCGGAGAGATAGTTCTCTGCAACGATGTTCGTCTTTCCCTTTCTCTTTTTTGTCTATTCCGTGAGATCTTGGAGGGAGAAATTGCCGCTTTCTTCCATTTCAAGAAAGACTGCGAGGAATTTGGATTACTAACGCCTTACAGAATGACTTTGACCTCTGGCCAGACGCAAAATATATCGCTTCCTATGCTGATGACATTTTGGCCAAGTGCGCGACTCCTACTGGCCTGGTTTGTGGCCAAGCTTTCGATGATACTCGTAAATCTCTGCCACATTTTTCAACTTTTCATTTCCCAAATTCCCAAGTCAGATTGTTCATCTCGGTCTCAATGTGATGTTGATACTGTTGATACTAACCCCTCTACTACCAGACTACAATGTCATCGCCAAGAAACCGCAGAAGGCATAAAATGCATCCTTACATCTGCTCAAGACTTTAAGTTCGATTCTAAAGATTAGGCTTTTTCTTCTTGAAAGGTTGCTGCATCTTATGATACTCTTGGGTGGGGTTGGACCTCAGATCTCTCCTTAGAGAGATGTTATCTAGAACCCATGGCGTCCTCGCTTATACCAACTAACCCGCCACCAAAATAATAAACGAGATCTACCTAATCAATAGAGCTACTAACTCGATAATTTTACTAGTAATTCGAGTAAACTAAGTATAAAAATACATTTTTATTCTTTTCCACTCCAAAGTGAAATTGATAGCAGACCAGAAGGATTAGGTAAGAGAGGCGGTCATTATTCGGTACACACCGTACCTAGGGTAGAAAAACATTTTCCTAAAAGTCTCGCACAACTGAGATAGTTATACGAGCGATTTAGGACAATTAGAATCAATTTATCTTTATTAACCTAAGTCACTTAAGACAATCAAGTGGATTATATTACAAATTCTCATGTGACGGATTCTTAAGGTATGTCTGGAGTTATAGATTCGTCTCTTACGCAAATGTCGTCTTACCCATTTATGAAATTCATAAAGCCAACCACTCCTTCCAAGAGAATTTGGCGAGGGTGCTATAAATACAAGTACGGGTGTTATTAGATATGGGTCACATCTTTTCTTCCAAACTCAAAGCCAGAAGGGAAACGGACATATGATTAGTTTACACAATGCATTATTGTATGGAAACTTCTAGAGTAATACACAAGCCCATCATTCATATCTTATGTACTTCGCAATCTGTTTCTTAATCTTATCCTGCTTCTCAATCAACTTTGTCAGGAATCCGTTAGACATGCTCTGCCTTTATTCGTAATCGTATCTGGCGCGAAGTGCCAAGGATGTGAAGGTGAATATTCCCGTGAATCGCAGTGCAACTTGGTGCACAGGAGTGTATATAGGACGAAAGCAGTATTCACATTTGAAAGCTGGACGAGCGACGAGTACCAGATGTTTTGTATGTGACGGCAAGGAAGTGTATTTGACGAATTCGAAACCGTATCTGTTGACACGGAACTTGAAAGGCAATCTAAAAGACATTTTGGCTATCGGAAATTTTGGATTGCGAGAGTCTGTATGCGGGTTTGTGTGATAGTATGGATGTTCTTCGTAGGTGAGAGGTGAGAAGAGTAGTGAGTTCTGGAAGCCAGAAGTAGTTGAGGACGAGGTCGTGTTTGAGGTTATATGCATATTTGATGTTTTCCTTTCTTGGGGCAGTAGGCACGTATATATTTCTGAAGGCTAATTTTAGCTTCTCGATTCGTGTAGTCTACCTAGGGAGATATCTTACTTAGTAGTGCAGACCCGATTGCGACAGGCGACAACCCGGCGAACTTTTAGTATTCAGCCGCCTCCAGTAGTTTCAAAGTTCCTTTATAGTAATTACGATAACATTCCGTAATGACGTGTTTATGCAAAATCGTACTAACTGAAGTTTGGTTCTGAGGCTTATTAGTATTGTGATTGCCGAAAGATAATGACGGCGTTTCTTCCTAGGAGTTGCGTCAATGGTTGCCTATTTAATTTCCACTATTTGCTAAGTGAGTGCTTTGATTGATTTAGTACATCAAGCAATGGAATAATTTTGAAATTTTTATTGATGATACAGGATAAGGGCATGTTTGGCTACGCAAATCTCTCTATGCAAATCAGGTGCAAAAGTCGAAGATTTGCACGGGCCGGAGGACCCTAAGGGCTCATGCAAAAGTTTCCTAAATTGTATGTAAATTAGACTATTATAATAAAACAAATGTACCACTGTTTGGCTAGTGTAAAAGTTTTTTTTCGTTTTGTTATATATCTATCGATTTTTGTAGGATCTATCTAAACTACTAATTTTTAGTACTATACTACGATTTAGTTAGTTTTATCTAACTAAGTACTTAACCAAGTAATTATACTTCTTTTATCTTTTCTTTCTCTTTTAACTCTTTTAATTCTTTTACTTTTATATATATATAATATAGTACGAAAAAAGAAGACCTAGAATCTTATACTACTAGGTGGTTTGTCTAAGGACTCTACTACCTAGGACTCTACTTCCTAGGACTCTACTACCTAGGACTTATTAGAAAGTCTACCTTTAGCGTAACCTGTGACGGTTCTAACCGCCACTACACCTCAGACCAGCTCCTGGCTGGAACCCAGCGGATACCGTGCTTCCTGAGCCCGGCTCAGTTAGCCATAGCTTGGCACAACCTCCTGTATATAAGAACCTCTGGCTCCCGAGCTCTGCTCTCTTCTCTTCTCTCCTTAGCTTAGAATCCTCGAATAGACAGTTCCACAGTGTCAATCTCACCACTCGTGATACCTGACGTAGTCGTGCTCTTGCGCGGTCCATCAGCTGTGCGTGTCGTCACATAACCTACCTAAACGTAAGTATTATAAGCTATAGACTTATAAAAGAGAGGCTATTTTTAAGTTCCTAGAGTTTATATAAGAGAAGCGAGAAGACGGCGAAGTTAGTAAGGGTAACTTTCCTAAACGGATATAGAAGATATAAAGAAACCGATATACTCTATATAAACAAGGACGTACTTACTAATCTAAATATAGTAGCTTATAAAAGGACTTTAAGGTTATATATATATAATCTATAAGAATTCTAGTTTTAGGTAAGACGATGAACGCTCTATTACTACTACGGATATACTTATCTAGACTAATTATATTATAGTAAATAATCTATAAGAATTCTAGTTTTAGGTAAGACGACGAACGCTCTATTACTACTACGGATATACTTATCTAGACTAATTATATTATAGTAAATAATCTAATATAATTATAGAAATACCTAAAGGTAAAACTATAGTAGAAGAAGAGTTTTCCTTATTATTATACCCTTATTAAGCTTAATAAGAAAAAGGTTACTAGTAGTAAATATAGATATACGTAAGGATACCCTAATACCGATTATAAAGATTTAGAGGACTTAGACAATTCTAATAATTTTACTAATTCTAATACTATAGATCCTAAAACTCTAGATAATTTAATACTTAAATAAGTAGGTTTTATAGTTAATTCTACTCTTAATTATATAAAGAACGTAGGTAACTCTATTACTATAGAACAAGTATAATAATTAAGCGTCGAAGTAGATATATATAAGGTATACTATAGTAGTAAGGATAGTAAGGCTTAAAAGTAAAAGAAGCCTAAAAAGTTAAGTAAGAATAAAGGATTAAAGGATAAGGATAAAGATCTATTTAAGGAACTATAGTTAAATATATAATAAGAGGTTATCTAATCTATAAATACCTCTAAATCCTAGAGGGTAAATAAGCGTAGTTTATTAAGAGATCTACTATTAAGTAAACGATTAAAACCTGTAGGTTCTAAGAGTCTTAATAATATAAGCTAGAGTATTACTCGAATAGCTTAGTCCTTTAAAATACTATTAGATAAATAATTAGAGAATAACTTATACGAAATAAGGCTTTATATAAACAAGCTCTTATAAAAGTATAGAATAAGCGCTTTTGTACTAATTAAGAATTACTTATTATTATAAAGGTCTTTTAAGTTTTAGAGTTTATAATAGAATATCTATTAATAAAAGATAGTAATAAAAACCTATAAATAGCTTAGATTATAGATATACTTATAGTCTATATACTAGCGGATTTACTAGAGGGTTATTTAGACTAACTTATTATAAGGCTAAGAAAAGTATTAAAATTAGATTTAGATAAACCTTAGAGAGGTTTAGAAGTAGAAGTTTTATTTATTATATTTTTATACTTAATTAATAATAATAATTCTACTATTTTATAAAACTTAGCTATAAGTTACTATGACTAATAAGCGAGCCGTTAATAATTATAACTTTTATATTCTACTTTATTATAATATTAGGAATTAATATTTAAATTTATACCTTTTAAATAATAAAAAACTAAGTAAATTAGACTACTTTTAACTAAGAAAACCGAGGGGTAAAGTAACGTTATATTATAGCTCGCTTCTAGTACCTTATTAGAAAATAGTTATAGTAATATAATAATACTAAGAATATATATAGGTTATCTATATCTAGCTCTTCTTTCTAACTCTACCTCCTATATAGTAGTAGTAATTTAATCTCTTATTTTATTTCCTAGTACCCTAGTATAAGGATTAGTATAATATCTAGTCTTATCTATAAAGATAATATCTCTATTATCTTTGTTATTATACTATTCGAACTCTAGCTCTATTCCTTTACTATAATTAAAGCTTATAATAGAGCTTAATATATTATGTTACGGAGTTGGAGGAATTGGGGGCAGATCACGTGTAGCAGCACGGCACGTGCGTGCTGCTGGCAGCCTGTATATAAGCTTCTGTTCCTCTGGAACTCTCTGTAACGAATACTCAAACTGGCTAACTAAACTTGGCTGGGTGTTCGCTGGTTGGTATGCTATGATAAGAAGAAGACTATCGGGTTGTTCACTTGGAAGTGAACTCGTTACTTGTATCAAAGATGTCAAACTAATATGATAAGATTGATAACTAAGTTGAGCACGAAGCTCCTATCTAAAGGCAGAAGTGCCAGTCTTATATAGAACCTTCGTTCTCGTGGAGCCTACGGGGAGCCCAAGATCCTCAAGCTCCAACGCAAGCTCCTGCAAGCTCCAACGATCATGTGACCCTGTCACGTGATACTAACCGAATGAAATCCCTGGATCGCTTAGCTAGCCCAAGCGTCCCTATTTGCTATAAGAGTACTGATAGTGCTTGATCTTTCAGGACGTCGCCTGGTCTTCTCTTATCACGTGAACACGTGATTCGTGACACTCTCTTCCTTCCTCACTTAGTCGTTCGCTCTATATAGCAGTTTCCGTTTGACTCCGTATTCATCACAGCAAGCAGTGGTTCACTCCACACGGTCACATATTATATAAAATATATAGAGTAGGAATAAGTTTAGCTTAACTTATACTTATTTCTACTTATTTAAATAGTACTATATACTATAATATAGTACTAAATATTCTAGTAAGCTAGGAAAGCTATAGTCGCCGAGAATATATTTCCCCTTCGGGATCTAGATAACTCCTATACGTATAGTATATACCTATAAAGTTAAATCCGACGTACTACCATCCTACCTAGATAATATATACGTAAATCGTATAACGTAGTCCACAAGCGAGTTGGATTCCCAAGCGAAATGGATTTTTTTTCTTGGCACTCCACAAACTTATTCAGAGCGCGTTTTTTCTTAACAAACAAAATGGTTAAGCATTGGACAGAGTCTGATATGATTCTTGCGTTAAATACGCTTCGTACGAATCCACATTTAAAAGTTAAGAAGGTTGCGCGGATCTATAAAGTACCTTATACGACATTGCTTAATCGAACTCATGGAATATATCACGACAAGATTCTATCGCTAAATCTCGAAAACTTACAGAGATTGAAGAAATAGTTTTTGTACGACATATTCTCGACCTAGATTCTCGATCATTTCCCCCACGAGTACGTTGTGTTGAAGATATGGCGAATCGTATCCTCTCGGAGCGGGGTGCAGGACGCGTTGGCAAGAACTGGACTTCGAACTTCGTACGATAACCTGAACTTAAGACGCGTTTTAATCGAAGGATTGATTATCAAAGAGTCCAATGCGAAAATCCAGACGCGTATAACGCG
>CAJVRM010000449.1:15125-26993 GCA_911693285.1 Hymenoscyphus albidus | reverse complement strand
AACGATAATGTCGATGAAGCTTATCACGTGATTTCTTCCTGTGAAATCCTTGGATCGTCTAGCTAGTCTATTCGATCCCTATTTGCTATAAGAGCTTTGTGATGTGCTTGACCTGTCAGGACGCCGCCTGGTCTTCACTCATCCCGTGACAACACGTGATTCGTGACAACACCTTAGATAGCTACCTTTTACAATGCAATCAATTCTCCATGACCTTCAGTACCCAATACCCTTTCAACCCAATATTATTTTGTTATAATAGTTTAATTTATATATAGATTAGGAAACTTTTATATAAGTTCTTAGGGTTCTTGTTACGGAACAGTCTTAGCTAGCCGAGACTCCTGTACTCCTGTCTCTGCTGCCTGACCTTGTTTCGGTTGCCTAGAAGGATGCCTAGTACTCTAGAGGCTTCTATTCGGTTAGGATCGTCCCACCAGGGGTCGTCAGAATTCTGGGCGCAGCGTCGGATTTTGGCTGAAAACACACCAAAAACACCCTACTTTACTAAACTATAATAAAATAAAGGGCAATCTTAATAGCTTATAACTAAAGTCTATAGTAGGGACATATAATAGCTATAAATCGCACTATTCAAAATCTTAAAAAAAGTAAATTAACCTAAGTACTATAAGAGTAATAAATTTACCAGGTAATTTAATAGGAGAAAACTGTGACGAAACTCAAACTATCTGACAAAGGTAATCGTTTCGACGGTTGGTATGCGGGTAAGAAGTACAGATGCGCCGGGTTGTTTACTCGGAGGTGCACTCGTCACTTGTTAACAAAGAAGTAATAACTTAATAACTAGATTGCTAAACTAAGTTGAGCACGAAGCTCCTATCTAATGGCAGACGTGCCAGTCTTATATAGAACCTTCGTCCTCTCCTGGATCCATCAGATCCCTTTGGATCCCTTCGGGATCTATCCGGGTCCATCACGTGACAGTAACCAATGGAAATCCTTGGATCGCTTAGCTATAAAGAAGTAATAACTTAATAACTAGATTGCTAAACTAAGTTGAGCACGAAGCTCCTATCTAATGGCAGACGTGCCAGTCTTATATAGAACCTTCGTCCTCTCCTGGATCCATCAGATCCCTTTGGATCCCTTCGGGATCTATCCGGGTCCATCACGTGACAGTAACCAATGGAAATCCTTGGATCGCTTAGCTACTCTAAGCGATCCCTATTATAAGAAACCTGGGTGTGCACTGTCGAGGGTTGCGCCTCCTATTATGACATGTATCACGTGGACACGTGATTCGTGACAAAAACTCTTTACTAGAATATCTCTTAATATATTATGTGTTCAAGAAAGTTTTCGTATATATACTTTATCTATATACTCTAAACAGTTAACATATAAGATATTATATATAGTTCTAATACGAATTCGTAAACTTGTAGGGTTATAAAAACGTAGCTTTTTAGTATGTTTTTAGCTAATATATAGGACTACGCCTAGAATTCTAATAACCCCTAGTAGTCCTATAAAGACTCCCTACTTCCCCCTTAGCTGGCTTTCCTCCTTATACTTATCCTATTCTATACTATATCCTTGTTAGAGTAGAATATTAAATAAATTATCCGTAAGAAGAGAAGAAGAGACTCCCGCGGTAGAACTATTTAAGTATCTATAAATACCCCTGTTATAGGTATATCACGTATAAAACCTATTTACTATAAAACTCGAAATCGAACCTTTATAGTTCTATTCGTCTTCTAATAGTTCTCTAGCTTATATAAATCTAAGATTTTTATAATTAGTATAAATCTCTAAATTATATAAGCTAAATATACTCTTAAGGAAAATAAATAAATTTTAAATAGTTATCAAAGAAAAGAAAGAGAGAGTCTTCTAAACTAGTAGAAAATATAAAATATAGAAAACTAGTAAAATCTACCCTTATAGTACGAACTAGCTAGTAAATACCTTATATAAAAACACCCCCCCTTTTTTTACTCTCTATCTTACTAGAGAAGTTATATACTAATTTATTTATTCTAATAACCTCTCTCGAGACTATAAGAGAAACCGACGCTTCCTTAGTATTTTCTATAAGAAATATATAATTCGCTATACTACTATATCTTCTAATCCCGAGGTACTAAATTATACCCTACCTTAGGTAACTCTATAGTAAGAATCTATTATTATTATATTAACTATACCTTTATAGAATAGGAATAAATTATATATAATAGTATTACAACTATAAATATATAGTTTTTCGCTAAACTAGTATTTAAACGCTAAAACTACCTAGAGATTTTACAGAATTAAATTTATTTTACTTAGATAAGTATACTTTAGATCTTAAGTGTCACGGATGCCAACAAAGGATAAAGTGTATACAGCTTTTGAATCAATTGCTAGAACTAAAACCGTAGGTACGAAGAAATCAAACTAAAGAGAGAAGAGAATCTGAAAGGAGCGAAGTTATTTAAGTTGTTCCAATGCCAAGTCTCGTCACGTGCTTGGCCAAGCGAATGAAATCCTGTCAAATGAAATCCAGCTCCGTCACATTAAGACTCGAAGGATTTTAGAATACAAGGATACTAACCCTCCGACCGCTTATCGTTTACTATACGATAAACACGTATTTAAGTTAGAACCGTTAGATCTATTAAATTACTTTTCAATTAGTATAAACATTAAAGAAAAAACACCGGAAATAATTATATTTATTAAAAGCTAAGTATCCTAGAATATTTCGTAATAATAACCCTAGATAACTAACTAGAAGCAGAAATAGAAACAGAAACAGAAATTTAAGTATATATAAAGTAAAGTGATGAGATTAGATTTACTTATTTACTTATTTGTTTATTTGTTTGTTTGTTTGTTTGTTTGTTTATACTTTTCTTTACTAGTATGTAAGTAGTAAGTAAGTACATTAATCACGTATAGTATATACTATATGGAAAAAGAGTTTGATTTTCGAGGATCTTTTGAGGATTTCTGGGTTTTAAGGTAGAAGTTATAAGTAGAAGTAGAAGTTAGAGGGGTTTTATTTCCATCCACCCATCTACCCATCTCCCCCCTCCCTCTCCCCCCCTCTCTCTCCTTACCTACCAACCAACCAACCCATCCAGCGTTTCATTCACTTCAAGACTTCAAGACTTCAAGCTCCGCTTAGCTCAGCTTAGCTCAGCTTACCTTTTCCCCTTCGATTTAGAACAGTAATAGTGATAAAAGGACGGGGGAACCTTTTGCGTAGGAGGTTTTAATTCTGATAGGATGGTTTTTATAGGATGAGGGAGGGGCAGGGAAAAGGTATTGTAATGTGGATGTGGATGTGGATGTGGATGTGGATGTGGATGTGGATGTGGATGTGGATGTGGATGTGGATGTGGATGTGGATGTGGATGTGGATGTGGATGTGGATGTGATGTGATATGATGACTTGGTTACCTGATAGATAGTCTGATAGAGGTTTACAATACCCGTACTCGAGTACAAGCTGAGGATGGCCTAATGCGGGTTTGGATTAGATACTGTAGTATCAATACAATCCCAATTATTTCATGACACCATTTTCCTTTTCATTAAAGAAGTGGTATGCTCTTTCTACTTCTCGTGTAAGATCACCAGATACTACAACCCCTCACTTCCTCAACTTCACCATCCCCCTCTTCCTCTTCCCCCCCACCTCCCTCCCCTCCTCAATCTCCAACATAGCCTCCCTCTTCTTCTCCCCCACCAACTTCAACGCCTCACGAATAACCCTCGTCTCAAGATTCACCCCTTCCTCCGCCCACGCCACCATTTCCCTCCCGACTCTAGCTTCAATAGCCTGCACCAGCTGCACATCCCTCTGTCCCACAAACGTGACTGCATCTCCCTTCCTCCCCGCACGCGCCGTACGTCCCACGCGGTGGATATAATCATCCGGGTCGCGGGGGATGTCGTAGTTGATGACTAGTCCGACTTCCGGGATATCCAGACCTCGGGCTGCGACGTCGGTGGCGACTAGGATTCTAGCTGCTGAGGCGCGGAAACGGCCGAGGTTGTCGATTCGTTGGCGTTGGGGGAGTTTGGAGTGGAGTGCTGTGACGCGGTGTTCTAGGAGACGGAGGAGATGGGTTAGGTAGTCGGCTGTGGAGGTGCGGTTACAAAAGACGATGATTGATTTTGGGAGGTTGACATCGGTGAGGAGGAACATGTGGAGATAGTGTTCTCGGTGGGTGACTGGGATTTGGAGATGCATTTGGCGAAGGGAAGATGGGATGGCGAGTTTTTGGGTGTCGACCTCGCAAATGAAGACTGGTGGTTTGCCGGGGGTTTGTGGTCGTTCTTTTAGAGCTCGTACCTCTGGTGTGATTGTTGCTGTGAAAAGTAAGGTTTGTCGTTTAGCTGGTGGTGGGAGAATAGAGAAACATCCTTCTACGTCTGGGAGCATGCTTCCTGCCATTCCACCTGCTAGTAACCGATCTGCTTCATCTAGTACTACCATTCGTACTCTTCTTAATGAGCAGATTGTATCCTCTCCGGATGTGCGTATGTGATCTGCTAATCTTCCTGGTGTCGCAATTACAATATGCGGTCTTTGGGCCAATGCAGTCGCCTGAGGTCGCATATCAGAACCTCCAGTGATAAGAACAGCCTTGAGACTTTGAGGAGAAGATATCGCTTTGACTTGTTCGAAAATTTGCAAGGCAAGTTCTCTATTCTATCATTAGCCATAAAATCCTTGATACTCCAATTACATGTATGGCACAAGTACAACCCCGCGCAACCAAACTCTACATACCTCGTCGGCGTCAATATCAAAGCAAAAATCCCAAAAGGATCCTCCGCCCATTTCTGCAAAATCGGCACCGCAAACGCAACCGTCTTCCCAGAACCCGTTCTACTCCCACCAATACAATCCCGCCCCTTCAAGATCTCCGGAATACACCCCTTCTGAATCCCCGTCGGTCTCTTAATAGCCATCGAGTTCAAGCTTCCAACCAGCCATGGCTTCACATTCAGCGCAGCAAAACTTGTATTCGGGTCCGTGGGGGCTGTGATCCCGCCTGTCGTTGGCACTGGAATAGCTACTTGCGCCGGCGCGCTTTTCTTGCTGATTCTTGAAGGTACGGTGGATATGGCGATTTTGGGGGCATCTTCGTCATCTGATTCATCGTCGATTGGAGCGGGGGAGATCTTTCTTCGTTTTCGGGAGGTTTGACTATCGAAGGAATCGGAATCTGAGTCGGAATCTACCCCGCTGGACTGTACGGCCGCGCTTTCTTCTGCAGAGGAATTTGTTTCATTGTCTGATTGGTGGACTGGACTGCTTCGCGCATCAATTGAGGTCCTCTGAGAAGGCATTGTGGAATTGTGGGAGGCGTATGGTACAATGCTGGTGGGATGTAGCGTGCAAGTAAGTATCGGAATGGAACTATTTTATTTTTCCTTATCCGATCGGCTCGGGTTGATCCGTTCCGGGTGTAAATACTTGGCGTAGAGAAGCCACGCTTACTCGCTTAGTTCTGTCTCACTCACTGGTTCTCAACTTATGTTTCCAATAATTGGAAAGCCATCGAGAACTATAAATCAAACACATGGCACTCTTCAAAGCAAAAAATCCCAATGAGTCTACGAACTCGTATCTGAATAAGAACCATATGAAGCCATTGTCTCCCGCATCTCATAATTAGCTATAAAAACCACACTTCAAGATTTCCTCCTTTCATAAACACTAAGAGACCTAACTCTTCTCAGCTCTCAAAGAAGAAGAATTTAGATAATTAGACTTTTAGCCCTTTCCATTCCCTAACATAAAAAGCGTATAAGTCCAAGAAAACTTTCACTTATCCTATGAAGTCCGAAGCCAAGACAACAAAAACATTCCTCGACAATACAAATGCAGAGATCTACTTGTGATTCAAATACAAGAACCAAACCAAGCATCTTATCCACAAGGCCATCCTCACAACTACTCACCTAATTCACACACCCTTCTAAACTCTCCCTCAATGCTACCCTCCCCTCTAAAACAACCTACTCGGACTCAGCACCCGAATCGGGCCGAGAGAGCCGACCCGAGAACACAAGCCCGGGATTCCTCTCACACAGGCAATCAGCTAAGCGCCAACAAGGCGGTTAGGATAGTCAGTCGTACGAGTAACGGTACGGTGCGGCACAAGAAGCGGCTGTAAGAGGTAGAGTACCTCTTCGCATCGTACTCTAGATAAGAGCGAGATATCTCGCTCCGCCCGCAGAGTCAGACGTACAGTAGTGGAGTAGTGCATACTTTTCGCGAGACTTTCCTTTCCATAGGCGCTCCAGTACCAAGCACAGTATTCTACCCGTACCAAACCACTTTTTCCTGCCTACTAGAGTAGGTATGGAGAAAGAACCACGTGGGTGAGAAAAGAGACTTCGAACTACTGGAAACCTACCTACGGTCGCAACGGTAGTTCCGCACCACCCGAATGGCTTGCTTCTGATTCTAGCCCGGCCTGGATTCCCGGTCTTGTCTCGATCAGTTGAGTCGGGTCGGGTTGGGTCTCTACCAGTACAGTACAGTATCTGAAAATAATGATGCGAGGAGACCGAACGGTTTTTTAGATTGGACGTCTAGACTGGGCTGGGCTGGCTGGAAAATCAAACTGTGACAGACAGGAGGGAATTTTAGACTTTTGCGATGGAGAGTAAAAATGGCATGAGAATAATGTGTCCATTTTTGGGTGCTGGTTGATGTCATCGAGGCATCATCGTCAACGTGTGGGTGAACATGATGAGATGCGTCCACCTCGAGAGTTGAACGAACGTTCTGGAAATAGGGACGTTTGTGACAGGAGATTAGACTTCGATGTAAAAAGGGGATGAGAAGGTGCCATTTTGGGTAGTCATTCTTTTTGTTGGCGGTCGAGCATGGGAGGTTGTTTCCGTGTGTCTCGTTTCGTACTGTAGATGAACCACTTAGGAATCATAGCGGTGTTGGATTCATGTCCTTTGATACTGTAGCTTTTCCCCCACCATTCACCATCCACCCCCGCGCAATCCCCTGATCCTCGGAAGCGCAGTTAAGCCTTTGAGAGGGTGACATGACGGGGAAAGTTGAGGGCGTTTGATCAGAGGTAGTAATCA
Source organism: Hymenoscyphus albidus (assembly GCA_911693285.1). Taxonomy (NCBI): domain Eukaryota; kingdom Fungi; phylum Ascomycota; class Leotiomycetes; order Helotiales; family Helotiaceae; genus Hymenoscyphus; species Hymenoscyphus albidus. The sequence continues at coordinate 19,910 of CAJVRM010000449.1, read as the reverse complement.
ATCATGGAGATAGTTTTTGATGCCCGACTTTTTATAATAAGAAAGAGAGAGAGCACGTTTCCCAAAGTTTCGTTTCGCAATAGATGAACCAGTCGGAATTCGTAGCCTCGTTCATTGGTTTCTTGTGTGATGTCGATGAGATTGCGAGGTTGTCCCCAGAAGCGCAGCTAAGCATTTTTTAAAGTGACACAAGGGGAAGAGTTGGGGGCGTTTGATCGGGGATCTTACTCCCTACCGTCCACCCCCTTCCATTCCGTAGGAAAAATGTTGTTGTCAGAAAGATGTTCATCGCATTAAGGTGGTTATTTGCTTTTCGTGTAGATACACTTTTGTAGTATAGCAGGTTGTGACGAAGGGAGGAGGTGGGGGTATGATGAGAGATGTGGTGATGGTATGCTTTCCAACCTTTCTCCCCATCTCCCTGACGGGAGGATTCTATTCGCATTGAGGTGGTCGTCTGATCTTGTGATGCTGTAGATAAACTTTCGTAGAATAGGAGGGTTTTTTTTTTGTTTTGCCCCCAAATATATTATCACAACTCGTACTTGTAGGCCAGGTTCAGAGATACAGCGAGGTCGTCTTCACGTGTCCACACCCCCCTTCCCATCCCCTGATGATGATATCGAGTTTTGATGCTGTCAGCGAGACCATCGAAGCGCAGCTGCAGAGAACAATGACTGCATATTCGAGTATCCGTCATTGTTCTTCGACAGCAAGTAGATTGGAGCTTACACCCCCCCNGAGTTGGTTGTAACAATGGTGTTGTATGGTATTCTTTGCTTCGTGGAACACCAGGGCATCCATCCAAGCTCACGCAGCTTTCTCCGCATTAGATCAGCTTACCACTTTATGTCCACTTGGTACCTTTGACTCTAAAGGAACCCCAAGTGGGATGTTTTGACGTCTTTGCTACCATTGCCACCAGGTATGGAAAATATCAGCTGGCCCGATTGCCAATGAATTGAAGTGCAACTTTGCATTGGCCAGCTGTTGCGAGCTCTTGAGCGAATCGCACATCCTTGGTCCGTTTTCCCGCTGGACCAAGATGTTGAGTGCTGCTAGCACACTTGCGCTACCTGCTGCATTCATCTTGCCGGCACCAACAACCGGCGACGAAAGAAATTCGAGACTCGTCGAACGAGGGAAATACCTTGGTAGTGTAATAGAAGCTTCGCACGATCCCGCCGTCAGGCCACCTAATCGCCGTCTCTTCTTGCCCTCGCATGCACGTCGCTTTTTGGCCCCTGAACAGGCGGCAAGAGAGCTCCCTTGCAGCAGGACTCGGTACAGGCTGCGTAGACGCACCTAAACGCACCAGACCAGATGGGTGATGTGGGCGTCGAGTGCGAGTCTCTCACTGGCTGCATCACGCCCCAAATTGAGGACCTCGATCCATTGAGTCGCCTCTTGCGTGCATCCTGACATCTCCCCCAAGTCCCCTGAACCTGAACCTGGGCCTGAGCCTAAACGTGAGCCGGAACCTGACGTTGGTTGGGGGCCGTTGCCGTGAATATAGTTCACCCAACTGACTGGGGCCTCTGCCACAGTAACTGCCTCTGCCACAGTAACTGCCACTGCCACTGCCACTGCCTCTGCCACTGGGTTCAACTGTACTCGTAGTACTCTAGCCGCCGAGCATCCGCTTCAGACGTTTCAGTTCGACGCATCAAAGGCAAAGGAGGAAACTCCCGCCGCCAACATACTCGTACCCCATTAATTCCAACCCCATTCCTAGCAGCACGCAGTACGCAGTACGCAGCCACAAGCGCACTCAAGGTTAACTCTACCCAAGACAACTAGCACTAACAACCTACCCTACCCCATCCCATCCCATCCCACCCCAATCCCCATCACCCAAAGACGAAGACTAAGACTCGACCTCGACCCCCAACTCTGCCGACTCACCTTCGACTTCAACACACAATCACCATCTTCACTTCATCCTATTCTTGCCCTTCTCGACACTCGTTCACCTTGCACACCTCTCGGGTATTCCACCTCCACCCTCCAGCTTCAAGCTTTGCACATACGAAACCACACCATACCCCGCGGCCCGATCGAAGCAACACAACGCTCCAAACATCTGCAGGTCGGTTCATTGCAGTAGGAAACTGCACAACGGATGCAACAACAGAATACTCTTTTTGGAATCACCCGTGACGGTGCCGCATCAGCGACGGACAATCGAGCCTTGCTAGGAGGGGCACATTTGGCAACTTTCGCCAAATATGTATGTCAGTTTTCACATAATTCCCTTGTCAACATACGACAAGAAGGCAAGTAGAACGTCATCCTAATCCTCGAACAGTCTCCAAAAGATAAAGAATTGCCTCAACTACCCACCATGTCGTCTCCCGCTCCCTTACTCCGTCCTCCGATTCCTGGTGGACGCAGTGGCGGTGGACTACGAACTCCAAGATTAGGACTCGCCATTCCACCTTCTCCAAGTGCAAAACCCGTCAACAACGTCGGTCTTCCCTCATTGGGTCTATCATTACAGATGCCTGGTCAGGCTCCATCACGACCATCCCTACCTCGATTACAGCTTGCAACACCCATGGGAACCAATATAACGCCTCACGAGCAACCCTTACAGAACGGTCGACCGAATATATCAATAGCTACAGGCCAGTCGGCAAGTGGAGGTAGTGAGAGCAGCGCTGCACATTCAAGAAACGGAAGCTTTGGCCCTCTAGATGGTAGAGCTAGTGGTCCCACTTCGGCAGGATCACAATATTCAGCTCTATCTTTTGCATCTCAGTATGGATTGCAACAGCCCCCTCGAGGGACACCAGATCCTGCCTCGGCTGTTGGTTCACTATATTCGAATCACAGTGAAGGGGGGGCTGGCATGGAGCGTGATGGTAGCATGACTGGACTCGAGGGTTTCGAAAACCTAAGTTTGGAAAGTTTGGAAAAAGGCCGAACACTTGATGTAGACGAATTGGATGACGAGGGTTGGCGAGTCGCAAGTATGGAGAAGAGAATTGAGGAACTGGGAAGTTTAGGAGAAGGTGCTGGTGGAGCTGTTACGCGATGTATATTGAAGGGTGGAAAGGTAGTATTTGCACTCAAGGTATGTACTCTTTGCTCTGGTATTGGAACTTCACTGATCAATTGGAAGATTATCACGACAAACCCAGATCCAGACGTCAAGAAGCAAATCGTTCGTGAGCTTGGTTTCAACAAAGACTGTGCCAATGAGCACATCTGTAAATATTATGGTGCATTTGTTGAACCTAGCACAGCTACGATTTCTATTGCCATGGAATTCTGTGAAGGCGGATCACTCGATAGCATATACCGCGAAGTGAAGAAACTTGGGGGTAGAACCGGAGAAAAGGTTCTCGGAAAGGTCGCCGAGGGTGTTCTGACTGGCCTAACCTACCTCCACAGCAAGAAGATCATCCATCGAGATATCAAACCCAGTAACATTCTCCTCTGCCGAGACGGACAAGTCAAGCTTTGCGATTTCGGTGTCAGTGGTGAATTCGGTACCAAGGGTGACGCCAATACCTTCATCGGAACCTCATATTACATGGCACCAGAGCGAATCACGGGACAGAGCTACACAATCACTTCCGACGTTTGGAGTACAGGCGTTACGCTACTCGAAGTCGCGCAGCATCGCTTCCCCTTTCCCGCTGATGGTACAGAGATGCAACCTAAAGCCGGACTCATTGACCTCTTGACGTATATTGTACGACAGAATATTCCAAAGTTAAAGGACGAGCCTGAGGCTGGAATCAAATGGAGTGAGAACTTCAAGTACTTTATCGAGTGTTGGTATGTTACTCTTGATTCCTAATCTTTGGTTTATGAATACAACGCTAATGGTGTATACAGCCTGGAGAAGAAACCCGATCGTCGTGCATCTCCTTGGCGTATGCTGGAACATCCTTGGATGATTGAGATGCGTAGTAAGCGTGTCAATATGGCACATTTCCTGGCTACCGTGTGGGGATGGCAGGAATAAGCCCCCATTTCCTTTCCGAGGATTCAAGTCCCGAATCAGTTCTCAAAAAGCTAAGCGAGATGTTTTCATGATCCAGCGAAGGAGCCTGGATTCTGGGATTTTTGGATGCCTGGTAATGGGGGACCTTTTGTGTTTTAATTACTCTTTTGATTATACAAATCTATCCACCCATTTTATAATATACCATACATGTTCTCCTTCTTTTTATCTCCTCCCGCTCCCATTTTGTTCGAGCCTTTGAGTCAGGGACTTGAGGGGTTGGAGGAATGGATCTATGTGGTGTTTTTTGCATGTGCGGAATGGATGGTCGGGACTGAATTGTGTGCGGGGTGACGGTTTGATTGGGTTTGATTGGGTAGGAGGGACGGTAATGTAGAATGATATGAATGGATGGGTTGAAAAATGAGCAGAGAGTGTATACAGGAAAGGGGAATGAGGAGGACCTTTCTAGGTTGTAAGATGGAATTGGTTGGTGGATTGGATACCGTGGGTGGATTATGTGATTTAGATAGGGAGGGATGCTTGGGATGGCGAGAGTGAGAGGTGAGAGTGAGAGGTGAGAGTGAGAGGTGAGAGTGAGAGGTGAGAGTGAGAGGTGAGAGTGAGAGTGAGAGGTGAGATGAGAGGGGTGAATTATGTACTGAGATATAGGTACTTGTAGGGGGAGAGAGGAGAGAGGAGAGAGGAGAGAGGGGGGGGATTAAACCGAATTTAAATTCAGTGATTGATCTATACTGTATTAATTTCACACGTATGTTTCTTTTTTCTTCTTTTTTTCTCTGAGCTTTCTTGGGTTTTGGGGGGGGGGG
>CAJVRM010000449.1:0-14964 GCA_911693285.1 Hymenoscyphus albidus | reverse complement strand
GGGGGGGTGTTATAGTGTGATGTGATGTGATGATGTGTTTGAATTAAACTATAATACCTACGCAATGGTGTAACTTGAGATCTACTTAGAGTTCCTCAGAGTTACTCGGAGCTAAAATAACTTTTTATGTTGAGTATGAGTAGGTAGGTGGTTTGATTTGAGTTGATTTGATTTGATTTGATATGATTAAGTTAAGTTAAATTGAGTAGTACTCCACTAAGTTGTTTACTATACTATAAATACAGTAGTACAGTAGTATGATTGTCCTTGAATGCTACCTCTTTAGTGAGATTTGAAAAGTATATTAAGGTAAGTAAATACAACTATTCCCTATTCCCTTATTTCCGAGTCCCCCAACTACTCTAATCATTACAGTTTTGAGTATTGGTCCAATACTGTACGGTACATTTGTACATCCTCCTACTGATATGTATGGTATGTACTGTACGGTAACTCGCCTCACCTCGCTTCACCTTACTTCATTCCTCCTACAAACTGACCATGTAGCTGACAAGGAAAATGTAAGCAAGCAAGTCTACTGTGACCCTGTCCTGTCTTGTCCTGTCCAGTTTGCCTATGAATCCGACCTCCCTCTTTCTTTACTGGAATAAATAGAATAAAATATTCCCTGATCGTGCCTTATGGTATTGATTGTATCTTACAGATTTACAGATTCGCCTTCCTTCCTTCCTCCTTTTCTTTTCTTTTCTTCTTGAGTAAGATACATGGCGATGAACGAGTTTCTTCCTCGCCCTCGCCGACTGGTGGGGTTTCTTTCTCTCTCGTGTGATTTCGTGGGTTACGTTATGTTGGGTTGGTTGTGTTGCGTGGGTTGTTTGTACAGGGTTGGTTGGTGGTGAGGTGGTCTGATGATGCGGGGAGGTTGGTTGATGGTGACCCGCAAATAAAGGTGAAGGGTACTTTGGTGTTTAGGGAAAATGAAAGGGGGACTGTTTCAAGCACCGGTATACCCGATTATTTCCCTGTTGTCATCTACCAGTCTTCCATACCTATGGAAAGATAGTATCAGTATATCGTCAAACCAAAAAAAACCCCCATTAGGAAAATAAGGTTAAGAGAAGCGAGTGAGAAAGAGGGGAAAGGGGGAAAGGGGGAATATACTCCAACAACAACCTAAAAAACCAAACCTCCAAATCCTCATTCCTCAATACCTTTGCCGCCCACTCCCTCCCCTGAAGCGCCAACCGCTCCGCCTCCTTCTTCCCCGTTGCCTCGCCCGCAAACCACCTCACAGCCTCGACCCACTCATCCCCACGCAGAGAAAGCGGTATGTAATGCACCCAAGGCTTCAACCACTCCTCATGCCACTCCCGAAACACGGCAAGTTTATACACCAAACTCTTACTCTTCAAGAACGCGTAGAAGCGCCCCGAGAACGCGTTCCCATCCACGTCGAGGAGGTACTTGTATTTCCATGCGTCCGTTTGCCTGGCCGTGTCTTTGATGGTGAAGAATTGCCGTTGGGCGTTGCAGTCGGATTCATCGCATTGTCCGACGTGGGAGAAGAAGATGTCGAAGATGGCGCTATAGTCGCTGCGGGGGACTTCTTTGACTTGCCAGTTTTCCTGGCCGCCTTCGGGACTGCTGTTGGTGAGGATCTTGGCTTGGTCGTTGGCGTTGATCTTTTGCACGACGTGTTGGCGATGTTGTCTTCGCCAGCCGCCGTCTCGACTGAATCCTCCCGTTGTTGAACCGCGCCACCAGATTTTGTCTTCTTTCGCGGTCCAGGCGCGGTCGCTTTTGTCGTCGTATTTTACTTTGCCTGCCCAGTACCAAGGAGAGGGGTACAGGATGTCATTGTAGGAGGAGATTTTGGATTGGGAGAAAACTGGGAAGAGGTCGTGGACTATGTTGTAGGCGTTTGGACGGTCAAAGAATCCGAATGTTGAGCCGAAGGAGGGGGATTGACAGACGTCTGAAAAGGCGGTAGCATTGTATACGAAACCCAATTCTCCGAGCGCATAGCTGTCGTAGTTATCTCGGGCTGGTTCGTCTTCAAGGGATATGCGTGCGGGGGAATTGGCGGGGCAGGACATTCGAGAATGTGTCCATGTAGGTTGGTGTGCGAAGACGTTGAATCGGGTAGTTTTAATATCTTCGAATCGTGAACCGTCCCCCAGGTCTTTTGGTCTTGGAGACCATGAGTTTCGAGGTTTCTCAACAGCATTCGCAGCTGGCATTTGATTATCCACCGCATCTTTCACCAATCGTTCCAGATCATCGTGGGGAACCACAACTCTCGGTTCGTCATGTACATTGAATGCCAAATCCATAGCAGGCAAATGCTTAACAAAATTCTTCATCATCCCCTGCGTAGCTTCAATCTGCCAATCCGCAGCCCCCCCTTCCCCAATCTTCCTCACTTCCCCATTCCTTATCAGAACCCCCATTAAATTATTCCCGAATCCCAACGCCTCCTGCGTCCGTCTCCTTATCGTCTGAGGTTTCAACCCCCAAAAGGGCGTAAGAGAATGGTGTATCATATCAAACTCATCAATCAACACCACCTCTCTCTCCTTGGCAAACGCAAACCATTTATCGAAGTTCGGCGGCGGTGGGATCCCATATCTCCTCTTGTATTCCACTACAGCTTCCGGCAAAGTCTTCGATTGCGCCGCGAGTTTGCGCTCGAATTCCATCTCGTTATCCTTGATCAATTGCCACATCGGATGCGAATCACCCACTCTCGGGGGCTCTGATTTCGGCTGCGCATCTTGCTTCTCAGACTGTGGACGTGTATGCGTAGGCGTCTTCAGGAGATCCGCGACCTCTGGCGCTAGAGAGGGCAAAGTGGTGCCACGTAGACAGTAGAGAGACACGGCGAACAGTCCCACGATCGTGATCAGGAACAGGAATTGTCGGGATCGCATTCTCCTCCTGTTTCGGCGGAAAAAAAGCTTGATGTCGGGGAAGGAAGAAGGTTCTTCATGGCCTGGGGGAAGCGTGGGACGATAGCTCGTCGGAGGATGGTACTGATTGTAGACCGAGCTGGACCGTCTTCTCGTCCCTCCTTTGGCAGGCATTTTGGTCTTGGTGTACGAGGACTGGAGGATGGGATGATGCAGGATCCGATCCCTGTCGTACTAGACAGGCTACCCTCGGAGCTGTCTCGATTGGCATTTATATACGGCAGCTGCGCAAAGGGGGTTGTTCGTGGGGGCGACGGTGGGGTGTGTTGTTCTCTTATAACCTTTTTCTGGCTGCTCCCGTTGTTGACATCGCAATGCGTTTTGGTGTTGTCAGAGACCCTGGATTTTAGTGGCTGCGCTCGGATTGGCTGGCGAACTTCCTTTTTGTTTACTTGTGGAAAATTTGGGGTGCGAGTGAATAAATCGAATTGTCGTCACCCAAACTCAAGAATTTGACAGATACTCATGATTTCGGTCCTTTCTGGAAGGCGGGTTGAATTGTTGTAAGGAGATCATCGTCTTTCCCTGAATACGTGGGCCTATTTTTGGAATAAGGGCGTTTGGTCTCATCTTCAAGTAGCGAAACGCTAAGTTGACAGGGCAACATGACCTGAGAAAGTTAATATTCGGGGTTAGGAGTTAAGTTCATGGCATACTTACGAAGTATATAGGGCTTTGGTACAGTGAGATGGAATGAGGCAAGAGGATATGATTTTGTTCGACTCATTTGTTTCCATCCGGTCTTTAAGAGCGTTGCCTTGCCCCTCTCGCGGGTGTTTGCGACTTGTTCCGATGCAATGCAATGCGATGCTTTGCATGCTTGCTAAAAGACAAACTTCACTTCTCACGCAAACTTGGACTTCGGATTCTCGAGGTTGTGGTTGTCGTTCAGATGAAAATGGCGAGTCAGCAAACTATTTCTACCTTATGGGCGTCTTGAATGTTTGTCCTCCGAGTACGTACATCTTTTTTCGCCTGACTGTTTTATTATATCGGGTGGACTCTCATAATGCAAAATGATTTGACTAATCTTCAAGACACTCACCGAGCAGAAGCCTCGAGTGTTTCCTCCTGATTCTGTAGATGAGGTAAGGCGGAGTGTCGCCTCAGAGGCTCAATTAGAGTTAACGTTTTGGCTACAAGGAAAATGAGGCTCCCCAAGTTGAATTTAGCATAAAGCATTGCTGTTACCTTTCAGTTTTGATGTTAACTAAACTCTTCAAATATCACTAAGAGTGAATATCAAAACTATCTCTATCCCACTCTTTTACAAGTCGCAATTCAAGCATTTTCACCTCCTTCATCCATCTCATACTTTGAACCCAGCAAATACAAAGACTCTTCTTCCTAAGTTCAAACCAGATCACAAATCATCTGCATCAATTTTGCTATTTTCACGTCAGCATATCATCAGCCTATCCATGCTTCATCATGACAGGCATCGAAATCGCAGTAGTCATCAGCATACTTGCCCTGATCCTCGCGATCCCACCAACCCTACAATCGATCAGTGAGCTCATACAATGGTTCAAAGAACGAAAAAAGGAGAGACGTATTTCAAAGCTTTGGAGAAAGAGTGCTTTGAAGGGATTTAGGTTTTGATGGTGGATCTATGGGTGATGAAGGGTGTAGGGACGCATTTGAGGTGGCATTTGGAGATGGGGCTTTTGGGGAAGGGTTTTCATGATTTGAGCGTCATATGTTCCTCTTTTGAATTGGTAATTTGATTTGTAACCTATTCGACAAATCACAGGTTTCATCTTTGGGTTTAATTGTAGTGGGGAGTTGGCCTGGCTGCTTATTTCTTTACTGCCTTCATTAGCTTCAAGTATGCCAATTACTCAGCCATCACTGGCGCAATTTTGAGGACCAATTGTTGTCAGCAAGTGGGATTCTGCCGTGAGCTTCCAATTTTTATATATTATCAACCCACGCTCTATGATTAAAAGGTTTTGGGGAATATTCGCTTAATCAGTTCCTACTGGAGACCCAAAGCACTTCTTCGACTACCAGATCACTTCATCCGCTCTTACATGTTTTCTTCCTTGTTTGGACCACAAATAAGCCACCCACTGGCATCTCCTAAGCGAACATAATTTCACGGTCTGTTAGCGGAGTGGCAGCAGCAGTATTGTCTGTTCTACATAAGACGTGCATGGAGTCGTCTTGTTAGGCATCCTCAGATTGCTATATCAGAAATGACAGTGACGCAAGTGGCTACTGGGGACAGGGAAGTTCCTGTCCGACACGAACGAAGAATAAAAAGTGGCTTTTTTTCTTTGCACTTCTTTTGGGCAGTCTACCTAAGGATAGCGCAACGTGGGGGTTGGATTATGTTTTTGCTCTGTTTTTATGTTAAGCGAGACAGTGAATGAGTTCCGTGGCTTATACAAATCGTCCCTTTCACTATCTTCAGCTACCTGGGGCATTAAGGTTACAAAATCAGTGATCACCATGGCTAAGATCGTGGAGGCACTTGTGGTTAGTTTGGGTCAAGTCATTGAAGAAGAGAAGGTGCGACTTCAAGCCATCTCTGTTCAACCCTAAACTTCACGCGACATATGTAAGAGACAAGCAATCCCGTCAAGCTCACTCATTCCTGAGCTCAATTGAATCTGGACTCATAGTTAGACCTGAGCCTTGACTGAGACGCGCAGCATTGGACAAGTCCACACGCTGCGTTCGTAGGATTCGTGTTCTCGTGACTTGATGAGGCTTAGGTTGATGCGACAGATCAGGGAAGAGGTGAGCTTGGTTTCGTTTTCTCTCTCTCCCAAATTGAAGTATTTGTGCTTTGTAGTCTAGATTCAGTTAGAAGATAAACAACCTTGAATCCGTGTTTTGAGCCCTGGCTTCCACTTTGACTTTCGTCAGGTTGCATAAGATCGCATTTTACCACTTCACACCCACTACTACCGTGTCTCTTGATCTTTGAGCTGACTTTGACCAAGAATTGTCATTGGAGTCGTAGTCCAGGTAAAGGAGTAAAGTTGGACTGAGATGGGACTCATTGGACACTGTGGCGAGTGTAAACATCTCCCTAACGGTATGGCAAACGGTTGCCATTATTTTTGGTATGTTGCAAGAAAAACAAAGAAAGGTTTCAAAGCTAGCTCATTGAGATTATCTGTCATCTATGATAGCATCTCTTGACGACAAAATCGTCTAACAATCTACCGAAGCATTTGCGGGGTCCCCATAGGGTGCGCAAAGATACATCATAGTAATCCTACTTAGGCATGGCTGACATGTAATAAATAGAGTACGAGATTAATCTTAGTGAATCTGTTCTCAAACATAAACTTGCGATTGGGCAACACCCAAAACGATTCGTCACCTTCTCCCCTTTTCACTCGCTTATTCGGGCTATCTCGAAGTACATGATATCATTCCCTACAACATTTACGAGCCATAATTTCTTCCATCGGGAAGGTATACACAGCATACGTAGTTACACGCATCATAATTATGTTGATAGTAGCTACGTCAGTTGGTGGATGCGGATTGTCGAGTTCTATATAAAGAGGCCTTTCCCCTCCTAACTTGACTTGCAAAAAATCAACTTTCAACTTGCATTAGTGCTTTCGAAATACAACCATAGGAATTTTCCAATACCTCTTCACATTTGAATACTCAAATACTTAATCGCCCACATAAAATGTTCTTCCAAAACTTCTCCACGCCTCTCATCGTCCTCTTTACCCTTCCTCCCCCTAGCGACAGCAGATTTCTAGTAAGCAGCCCTCATCCCTCACCATCTCCCTAATCCTTTCCCCCTCTTCTTATGCCTTGTCAACCCTCAAAAATTCTCACAAATAAACCAGCATCTACTATGGCACTGTAGTCGACATCTCCAACCCTGGCACAGTGGGAGCAGCCGACGCCGTGATCCTCTTTCCGCAAATTCCAGACTGCAGCACACATAGCACGGGCTGGCTCTACAGCTTGTGGAACGATATCAATGAAGGCGGAAGCCAAGGGTCATGCGATGGGTGCACGGCCAAGAAGAACGCGTACGATATGCCGATTACTCGCCTCGAACTCCTGGATGAAGAGAAATTTCCTATTACCACTGAGGCTTTGGATGATATTGTAAGAGCTACTTTCCCCTTTCCGTCCAACCCTTTCTATTTACTTAAATTTATTTCCATATTCTTTTTGAATTTTGCGGGGAGAGAGTGCTGATTGAGATTAGGCACTCTACCAAGTCGAGAAAGAACCCGAACGCTTCGATATTCACTGGAAGAAACCTGATGGATCCCATGGCAACGGCCACGATAAGGGCTACTGCATGCGTACGCAACCTCGAGACGCCGATGTTTAGGGTCCAGACTGTGAGGGACTGTTTTCGCATGGTCAGGCGGTGCAGATTTTCAAGTGTTATACCAGTCTTGAGCTGGTGACTGAGTGCCATTCTAGTGGTTGCGATTAGAGCATCTCCCAGTAGCTATGAAGCTGCTTGAAGCTAGACTTGAGACCATGTGTTGTTGCTTTTTCTTTTCTGGGGAGGAGTGAATAGTAACCTAATAAGGGCTAGCGTACAAGTAGACTATTTGAGAGACATGGACTCCTAGCTAGCTAGCTACCAAATACAACCACTTCCTTCTTGACTCACATCTGCTTCATCTCACATACGACCTACTGGAGGTGGGTTGAGAGATAGGTGCATTCTCAAGTTCGAAGCTCGCCTTTGTGCAAGGAGATCTAAAATAGACGGGACATTAATATTTGATCATATCATCATACGATGTAGCAACGCTCACATTTATCTATCTATACAATTCAGTCAATTCTCAAGGACTTTCATCACCCCCAAATCTCACAACCCAACAAATCACTTTTTAGGTTCATGATATTTTAAATAAAGCAGATATTGTTATATGGGGCATCTAGGTCTATAATGCTACCAGCAGCTAAAAGACGACTAAACAGCGAATTCAGATCTTTCCTCGATGTTGTCTATATTGAAGGACTGTGGGTTGGTGCGGGTGATTTTACGAGCTTTGGTACCGGCGCTAGTGAAAGTCCTCAAACTACCTCCAATCCTAAAATTACCTATTAGTTCCCATCTTCCCGTTCTATTTTGATCAAAAAGTAGGCACTTACCTAGATTCCCTGAATTCGTAGCTGACTGCAAGAAGAAGGTTCATATCATCACCATCAGTTATCCTGGCTTTTAGAAACGGGGCTGAACATGTTGATTGAAATGACCCATCCGACACAGATCCGTCAAAGAATTTTCCCTCGCAAGTCTCCTTAAAACTTGGGATGCCTTTTGCACCGAAGTCGTCGCCCTCAATTTTGAATTCTGAGTTTCGAGTGATTAGTTTTGACTGGCACTTGGTTTGTTTCAGAGGAAGGGGATTCTTCTTACGATAGGTACAATCTGAAATTGATCCTGGCGCACATTTGGTCAACCAGCCTTGTACTTTCCAACGGTAAACACCATCCTCGGGCAAACCGGTTTGGGGACTTGCGAGTGGGATTGCTGATCCTAATGAGAGGAGGGTCGCGACCACGATAGAGTTGAACAACATGTTGATATTTTTGGTGAGGGTGTCTGAACTGAATGAGACGAGTAGATATCTTTTGACTTATTGTTCTGGATACGATTGAAAAGATATGCTTGATGAGGCAAGCTCTCGATGGGATGATAGTACCTTTATATATAGCAGCTGAGATATCCGAACCCTACTTTAAAAGAACAACTTCGGTGCCATATTTATTTTTAAGCACGGATAGCTCACTATAAAAAGATAATGTGAGGCAAGAAGTCGCTGTCAAGATGTTACAGAAAAGGCGATCATGATGCTTGGCTTTTACCTTTAACGGTAAACCAATGTTACGGAGTAAGTTATCAGAAATGCTGGGATGGCAGAGTGGAGTAGGGTGAAGTACGGAACAGTTTGAACTGGACGATGCTACTCATACAACTCCTGCTTCTTACACATAGAGATTGCGATGAGGGATTTCTTCTCGTGGTTCTTCTCGTAGTCAGACATTTAACATAGGGACACGTTGAAAGCTCATCTCTAAACGGCCCTAAAATTAGTCCTGCCAATTTTCGCTACTCCACTTTACTACAGTACACTCTGCTACCCCAGCATTTCTTATAGCATCGATTTACTACGTCATTGTAAACAGCCCAGGAACTTCGCTTGTTACAGTAGCATAGATTAGGAAATATGCGGAATTCAACACGAACTTTAACAATGTGCGAAGTATGCCAAAGTGAGAAAATAGTGGGATGAAGGCACCCTAGCTACGCTCTTCAGGGGACAGAATAAATGACCGTATTTCCTCCCCCAGAATATGCTTTCTTCTAGAACCTCGTATGCTGTACAACAAGGAGATGAAACAAACATCTAGGAAGGACTCAAAGAAAAAACAAACTGTTTCCGAATCAGCTGGTACTTTATGTATTTCCTTATAATTTGCGTGGCGTTTATGATATATGTTTTGGCATAGAGTGTGCAGGGTGGAAAAACGGTCGATTATTCCGACCCGAAGAGACTATGTATCAGCCAGCACTGAAATTGTGCGTCTCATGTGCAGGACTTCAACAACCACAAGCAAGCAATGGATGTCTTGATTTGAATGACCAATACATCGTCTGTCGATTATACAGGGGTTTCACTATCCATACCTGGTACCGACAAACATCGGCGGATTTCGGCATCCCTTTTTTTATCTACACCGTCTTCTACTTATTCTACGGTGGCTCGAGCTCTACCGAGTTTGAATGCACTTGCCTATCTACCAAAAAGGATTTCCCATTGAAGTTATGTATCACGTAAGTTGATTTCCTACAAGGTCTTTGCTTTTCTCCTGCAAAAGGCGGTACTTTCCATTGCTCACAAGTACCTACGTGTTGGTGGATACATTGCCCCTCACCGACTTCAACATCACCACGATAAAAATCTGCACGATGGCTTTATTTCCTCAATCGTCACTTTGCCAAATGCTTATTCAACCATGGCCGCAACATATCTCGTTACGAGCGCCACAGGATCACAAGGTGGATCAGTCGTGAGAGAGCTTCTTGCTCGAGACCTCAAAGTTCATGCCTATGTTCGGGATTCGACAACGGATGCTGCTCTCGAAATCAAATCCCTCGGAGCAGTTCTTTTCGAAGGCGATTTTGACAACGAGACTTCAATTGCTGCTGCGATCAAAGGCTGCACCGGAGTTTTCCTCAACACGTTTCCTGGCTTCCTCGATCCACACACCGAACGTAAACACGCTCAAAATTTCATCAACGCTGCTGTCAAAGCCAAAACCGTCACCACTTTCGTTGCGTCAACGGTCTTGAGACCGTCAGTCGAAGAATTAGCCGGACAGAAATATGCTTTCCCATTCTTGACTTTCTATTACAGGCAGAAGGGTGGCGTGGAGAAGGCAGTGAGGAAATCCGGCATCAAAAACACAGTCATTCTTCGTCCCGGATATCTAACATACAACGTCCTTTCTCCATACCATGGCTTTCATTTTCCGGGCTATCCTGAGACCCGTGTTATGGAGGTTAGCTATGGTGCTGATCATCAACTCGAGTTTTTGGATGCAGCCGATGTCGGGAAATTCGCTGCTGCTGCGTTCGCCGACCCAGAGCGCTTTGCTGGGGAAGAAATCGACCTGTTTAGTGAAAAGTTGACCGTTGCGGAGATTGCTTCAACCATCACCAAAGTCAGTGGGGTGGAAATCAAGGTCAGTTACCGGACTGATGAAGAGACTGAGCAGATTCGTCGTAGTGGGAGGATGCCGGCTATTGAGAATCAGATTTGGGTGAAGACGCATCCTAGTATGAGAGATAATAAGAATTTGGAGAAGTACGGGATCGCTCTTGGTACGCTTGAGGGTTTCCTTGAGAGGGAGAAAGATAGACTGTTGGAAACGCTAGGAGTGGCAGAGCGAACTGGAAGGGCAAAAACTTAGATATTATAACTAGGGGTGCCTTCGAAAAGGTAGAGAAGTTTGATGGTTGTGAGAGCATGTCAATTTATTAGCGACCTAATGTATTAATTATCTGCATTTCAAAACAACAATAATTGTCCGAAGCAATGTCTTTGGAAATAACACGAAACCAATAAGACCTGCAAGCAGAGGTATATGTAATGGTGAGAGGGGTGTAGTATCGGTTGCGTTTGGATTTCGGATAATTTTGGGTTGTGTGGCCATGATCAGTGATTCTGTAGCATTTGATCATCGAGTTGAAATTTGGAGTCAGGTATGCTGGAACTGGTTCCCATCATAGAGAGCTTTGCAAAATTGATCATGTAAGACAGTTGGATTACCAGAAAGGTGAAGGGCGTTAATATATAGTTCTATGTCAAGGATTTGTTGCTTATGTAACTGTCGAGCCCTTTTCCTGGAAGCTCCCTTTAAGCCAGTAAGCCAGGCCTCACTCGCTTTCTCCCAAACTACAATTCAGTAGAGAGGTTTAGTAGGAGAGTACGATATCAAAGACAAGGGCTCTGAAAGTGTAACTTTCCAAACTTGCATGGCTTCCCACGTCTTGAAATGGGTTTTCAGGTTCGCCTTCCATTCGAACCCTTTAGCAATCATCTAGAGCTTGTCAATAACTAATTTCTTGAGCGATTTTTTTCGGTGTGGCTTTGAGGCTCTGGTCTCCGTCCACAGACCAAGTCAATTACTCATGCCAAACCCTCGTAAAGCTTTTGCTGAATTCTTGTCATTGCCAAAAGTGGGTACTCGCGTGATAATTGTAGCAAGTTCCTAGATACTTTATCTTTCAATCGAATACGAAGTACATGCCAGAAAATACAAGTAGAAATACCATAGCAAAACAAAGTTAAATAAATGAATATTTGAGATTAAAAAGGACCATCAGAAGCACGAGACTTAGCGCATCTAGATAACCAACCTTTTATTAACAAACATAAGTCAATTATAGCTTGAGTATCTTACTGAATTATCAAAGTCGCGGCGTCGCCGTTCGCCAATGTAGATCATCACTCTTGGCATTTAGCGAACTGCAGTTAAAAATAAACGAAAAGCTTAGCACCGTTTCACAACTTCACAAGTTCTCTTTTTCTGAACGTCTTCTTTTCGGAAGGGAAATTTGGTGAATCTACCGTGGTTAATCACATCTAAGCCAAATGCTTTGGTGGGATCAGTGGATAGAAGTAAGGCTTATCCATAGACTCTGAGTGGTTGGAAGTCCTTCTGATCATGCGCAGAAAATTAAGGTAAACGGTGGCTTCTCGTACTCGGGCTCTATGCCCTATGATTCGTAGAATACTGCTCTTTGAGTGGCTGAAAAATAGTCTTGCGAACTCTTGCTACCCCACTGTTCCCCGCATGCATCATTCTTCTTAAAGACGATTTACGAAGTGCCACGTTATCTTTGCATTATGGAGGGATGTCCAGACGTCATAATTGACAAAGTCTATAATTTTATATTAGGATTTTTTGACAATTCTTCTAATTGAGAGTTCTATCGCCGCGCAATTCATCGAATCCAATTGATCGAAGACCTCCCATGGCTGAAAACCAGTTTAGCGAGGAAGAAAAACATTTTCGTATCACAATTGCAACTACCGTGTGTTAATCAGTTCATGACCTAGCAACCGATCCTGTAATTGGAAACACGACTTTGGAGATCATGGCATCACGAGAAGAGTTTAAAATTAACCAGCCAGCTTGCCACATGGCCAAGATGATAGTCCTCCGCAATCAAGAAATTCCTTCTATTCTTAGATACTCGTAAAAAAGATTTGCCGTCCGATCTCTCGGGTCGTGGATTCATGTATAATGACTGAACGTTCCAAGAGGAAATTTCTTCTCCATCGCCTTCGATCTTCTTTTTTCTCGTCTTTTACATTTTTTTCCCTTTTCTTTTGGTTTCTTCTTTCGCAATACACACTCGTTAAGTTTTACTTTCAAAGACACTCGTTTTAGCATCCGATTCTTTTCTGTTGGACTCGAACTATGCAACTCCTCAACCTCCCCACGGGGGTTCTCCTGTTCGCTTCGGTGGTGTCTATAACTGCTCTCCCAGTCCAGTAAGCATTCCTGTCTTCTCGCACAACTACTCATCGCATGAACTAACTCGCAAGTAGACATGACATTGCAGCACTTGAAGCCCGAGCTATCATCAAACCGGGAGGAATGACTGGACTGAACGAACTCGTAACCAAAAAAAAGCCGAACTTTCCTGGTCTTGAGAATTGGAAAGTCGCCGCAGCAGACCTGCAATCATGGTCGACTCTTCCAAAAAGGCCTACCAATGTTAAGGCGGCAAAGGCCAGAATCGCTCAGGCCAAGGCCAACGCAGCTCAGCGCAAACCTGCTGTAAAGCCTCCTCAAGCAGTTCCAAACGCGGGAGGGGCTCTTCCAAGAAAACCTACTCCGGCGGAGGCTCAGGCGTCTAAGGCCAGAATTGCTGAGGCTAAAACCAGACTTGACGCGGCTCGGCTCGACCGGCTAGCGTACGCCAGTCTTCCAAGGAGACCTTCACCAGCTGTGGCTCAAGCAGCGAAGGCTCGACTCGCTCAAATCCAACGTCCCGACGGCCCCATCGCGAAGCGAGACCTCTCTAATGAAGCCAACACACTTGAAGCCCGAACAACAACACCAACGGCCTTGGGCTTTGCGGAGTCCACACGAAATCAGAAACTGAAGGCTTCCTCCTCAGCATCAAAAGCAAAGGTCGAGACTCCCAAAGCGAAGGACTTTGCGCAATACATACGCACCGGTGAAGTAAGGCAATCACCACCAACGACACCAAAGGCTGGAGAGTTCGCCCAATGGATGCGCAATAAGCTAAAGGGTGACCAATGACAAATAGCCACTTTAGCCGATGACGCTGCGGCGATGTCGGAGTATATGAGATATCGTATGCAGAAGGCTGAGGCGGAGACGGCGAAGATGAAAGCGATTAGTGCGAAGCTTGATAAAGCTCGTCAAGCTCGTCAATAAGGTTTCTTGTCAGAGATACTTGGAGCTTGAGTGTCTATGGGTTGGGTTTGCATTCTTTTATTTGCTGGGGGTTCTTCTAATGATACGATGATGAACTCATGTGGCGGCAAGAAATGAAGTGCGGTTCCATTGATGAAGGATGTCTGAGGGGAGGGGCGTTGGAAGAATCACGATATTTATTTGTTTATTTATGCATGAGATAATGGGAGGAATGGTGCAGACTCGTTTAGTTCTCAATGCTATATATCTATATCTCTAATAATTTCCAAGTATAGTAAAGCTTTCATTAATAAAATAACATTTTAGAAGATTAAGTATTAATATAAGATCCAATATCTTATCCCTTCGCCTATAGTATTTGGAATCCACAATCTCATTCTAACTTATAACACTAACCTGGATATAAGTACTTCATTTCTCATCTATTCCCCCTTATAACTTCACCTATTCCACTACCTATTTACAAGAAAATAAGACTACTCACTCATACAAATTTCCTATTACATAACAAAACCCAAAAAAGAATACTCTAAGAACCCCTCTAATACATTTATAAAAAACACCTAATAAAAAAGTAGCTATCTTATAACTCCTTCCCTAGAGTACTAATAAAACTAATTAAATACTTAACTTTACTCGAGTAGTACTCGAGTTAGGTTAAATAAGTATAATTAGGTAATTCCGTTAAGTTAAGCTAAGTAGTAGATTTAACTATCTGAATAGTACTCGAGTAGTTATATATAACGTAACTATAATATAAGAAACCTGTCCTTAGATAGTATATACCAAATATAGGGGCACTCGGCAAGGTCTATATATAAGGACCTACTAGTACCGGCCGCCCGGAAGTCGGGCTAGCGAGTCGAGCGCGCTCTAGGGTATCGCGCTAATACTACTAGAGTAACTTATAAGTTAATTAATAAGTACTTAGCGAGTTAAGTTAAATAGCGATTTTTACTACTCGAGTTGAGTTAATTAGGTACTACTACTTAACTTAACCACTCGAATTTAATATACTGTTTGTAACGAATACTCAAACTGGCTAACTAAACTTGGCTGGGTGTTCGCTGGTTGGTATGCTATGATAAGAAGAAGA
>CAJVRM010000448.1:0-39706 GCA_911693285.1 Hymenoscyphus albidus | reverse complement strand
CCATGGGATCACGAGATCAAATTGAAAGAGGGTCATGACCTCAGGAAGCAGAAGCTTCGACCTCACAATTGGAGGAACCTTCAACTACTCGAGGAGTACGTCAGGGAAGGAATACAGAAGGGACATATTCAGAAGTCGGATTCACCAATCGCTTCGAATATGTTGATCGCCAAGAAAAAAGACGATTCGAAAGGGAGAGCTTGTGTCGACTACCGAGAAGTCAACAACGCTACGGTTAAGGACGCTTATCCGTTACCAACCGGCCTGTACTTGCGGGACAAGTTAGGCCGCGCCAAGATATTTACCAAGCTCGGCCAACGAAATGCTTTCGGCCTGATTAGGATCAAGCCGGGAGATGAATGGAAGACGGCATTCGTCTTGCCATCAGGACTCTACGAGTATAATGTGATGCCGTTCGGTCTAACGAACGCACCCGCCACTTGTCAGAGACAAAACAACAGCATTCTAGAAGACCTTCTAGGAGAGACTGTCATCTGTTACCTAGACGACATTCTAGTATACTCAGAACGAAAGGAATAATACGAGAGACACGTCAGAGAAGTTTTGCAGAGACTCGCTGCCGTAGACTGCCGCCTCAAGCTATCGAAATGCGAGTTCGGAATAACTCGTACTGTCTTCCTTGGATATGTGATTAGCCCCGGTCAGATGGAAGTTGACCCGGAGAAAATCAAGGCTATCGTGGAATGGAAATCACCGGAAAACGTTAAAGACATCCAATCATTCCAGGGATTTGCCAACTTTTGTCGACAATTTATAGCAGACTACGCTGGACTGTCCAAACCCCTGACAGACTTGACCAGGAAAGACAAGACATTCTCCTGGGACAAGGTGACGGAACGGGCTTTTCAGGAAATCAAGAAGCGATTCGCTAAGGAACCGATCCTTAGGAATCACGACGTCGACAAACCAAGCACTGTCGAGACAGATGCTTCGGACACCGCTGTCGGAGCTATACATCTACAGCCCGACGAGAACGGGAAGCTAATGCCTGTTGCATACTTCTCGAAAACACTGGACCCCGCTTAGCAGAACTATAGCATCTTTGAGAAAGAACTTCTTGCTATAGTCCTCGCTCTAGAGCATTGGAAGATTTACCTCCAGGGTGCGAAGCACCAGGTAACAATCCTTACTGACCATGAGAATCTGAAGACATTCACAACAACCAAGGAGCTTAGTAATAGGAGACTCGCTAGGTGGTCGCAAATCCTTGCGGGATTTGACATTGTGATTCGTCATGTTAGCGGAACTTCGAACGCGCGGGCAGATGCGCTCAGCCGGAAACCAGGCTACGAAGGAAACAAAGAGTATAAGAATATTGCGATCTTGAAGACTCTTGAGAACGGAGACCTTGCTCCTACGATTCATGAAATCGCTGCCACAACTAGGGAGAGTCCCTGGGGCGGCAAAGTCAAAGCAGCACAAGCAAAAGACGAAATCGAGGAAACGAAGAACGGCAAGATCTGGGTCCCGGACTCATACGCAAAAGAATTTATTGCGGAATACCATGCGGCACCGGCCCATGGACATCAGGGAGTTCGCCGAACTCTCCAGCGAATCAAACGGAACTACCACGTTGATAGGGTAGCTGCCGTAGTCAAGGAAGTGATAGCGGAGTGTGATACCTGTATTAGGAACAAGGCTTCCCGCCATGCGCCTTATGGACAGATGGGCACTACTCCGATACCACCAACCCCTTGGAAGTCGATCTCTTGGGATTTCATTGTAAAACTACCGAAATCCAAGGGTCCGATGACAGGAGTCGAATACGATTCGATCCTGGTTATCATGGAAAGGCTGACAAAATACATGATCTTGGTACCATACAAAGAATCAAGTACAGCCGAGGAATTGGCATTCGCATTCCTCAAAGAAGTAGTCTCAAAGCACGGACTACCAGAAGAGATAATCTCAGACAGAGACAAGCTCTTTACCTCATTGTTCTGGACGGCCCTCACGGAGCGCTTAGGAGTGAAAAGGAAACTGTAAACAGCCTTTCACCCCCAGACAAATGGAGGGAACGAACGCATGAATCAAGTGGTTGAAACATACCTCCGTTGTTACGTGAATTACCAACAGGACGATTGGGTCGAACTGCTCCCGCTAGCAGAGTTCGCCTATAATAGTTCAACAACGGAAACAACACTTGTTACGCCATTCTACGCCAACTTTGGGTACGAATTGGAAGCGTATCGAGAACCACTGGCTACAACGACAGACAATCAACTCGCTCGTATCCAGGTCTTGAAGATCAAAGGATTGCACACAGAACTCGCAAGTGAGTTGCAGTTCGTGGCAGAACGAAACGCGCACTACTACAATAAACGACGTAGTCAGGAGCCAACGTTAAAAGAGGGGGATAGAGTCTACCTTGTACGGAAAAACATTGGCACAAGGAGACCAAGCAACAAACTGGACCATAAGAATCTCGGACCATTTAAAAACAAGAGAGTGAAAGGACCTTTGAATTATGAATTGGCACCACCACAGACAATGAACATCCATCCAGTATTTCATATATCCTTGCTCGAACCAGCACCACCACCACCAGGGGCACCACCAGCCCCACACACAAAAGTTCAACTAGTCAACCCAAACGCCGAATATGAGGTCGAGAAGATTCTTGACTGTAGGGTTGTCAGAGGACAGATCAAGTACTTGATCAAATGGTTGGACTACCCACATTCAGAAAATACCTGGGAAACGAAATCGAATCTCAACTGCCATGAGACCCTCCAGGAATTTCACCAACGACACCCCAGTCTGCCAGCTGGGAATCAGAGAAAAAGGCCTGGCCAGGATCGAGCGAGGGGCCAGCGGGATTGGGCATAGCCAGTAGACGCTCTAGCTCGGCATTCCTTTCTACCATCTCCCTCGCATCTTCCTTTTCTTTCTCTGCACGCTCATTTTCAAGACGCTCAGCTTCCTCCGCTGCATCCAACTCGTCAAGGGTACGAAGGTCGCGACGGAGCATCTCAGTCTTTCGTTTTTGTAGAAAACGCTTTTGCTTTCGGAGACGATCAAGCTTCGCTCGAGCTGCCTCACTCGCCCGGATGGCCGCTCGGTCGGCCTCGATTGCTTGTTCTTCTTCCGCGTCCAGCTTTGCCTGCTGACGATCGTAAGAATCCCACGACGATTCAAGGAACTCTCCCACGTCACATTTACCACCACGTCGTACGCACTCAGAACATTTCTTAGAACCGCCACTTGAGAGCACGAGGCATTTCTTATCATTTTTCGAGCAAAACGTACAAGGATACATTTCCACGGAATCCGTATGGTTTTCGATTCTATGAGCGGTTTTGAGGCAGGTGCGATAATTCTCTGGGGATAAGGAGGGCATGTTGAAGGAAGAAGGAAGGCTGACGGCTTTCTGACGATATTTCTTTAGTTGTACTTAAGCTTGGGGACCAAGCTAAGCTAAAATGGGGATAGTGTCACGAGTCACGTGATATTTGTCATAATAAGAGGCGCAACCCTCGACAGGCACATTCAGGTTTCTCATAGCAAATAGGGATCGCTTAGGGTAGCCAAGCGATCCAAGGATTTCTTCCTTACAGAAGATCATGTGACTAGGGAGTATGAGGAAGTATAAGGGANTCACGTGATATTTGTCATAATAAGAGGCGCAACCCTCGACAGGCACATTCAGGTTTCTCATAGCAAATAGGGATCGCTTAGGGTAGCCAAGCGATCCAAGGATTTCTTCCTTACAGGAGATCATGTGACTAGGGAGTATGAGGAAGTATAAGGGAGGCTTGTACTACTCTATACTCGGACCATACGCGGGGTATGAAGGTTCTATATAAGACTGGCACGTCTGCCATTAGATAGGAGCTTCGTGCTCAACTTAGTTATCAATCTTATCATATTAGTTTGACATCTTTGATACAAGTAACGAGTTCACTTCCGAGTGAACAACCCGATAGTCTTCTTCTTATCATAGCATACCAACCAGCGAACACCCAGCCAAGTTTAGTTAGCCAGTTTGAGTATTCGTTACAAGAAGCTAGGGAGCTAGGGAGAATAAAGCGTACTAATTAGTTCGGAGATAGATTTATAGTTTTTCTAGGTTATATATAATAATAATCGATATTATATTGTCTATGTATTTATAATATAATAATTATCGTAGACCTCTCTAATTCGACGTAATTATAATATAGGAAACTCTAGTAAATCTACTATATTATACGAGAATAAGGTATATAATAAGTAGGGATGGCTTTAAAGTCAAGGTTAAAGTATATACGTAAGTTAAAAGTTTTGTTACTCTACTATTATCTTAGTACCTAGACCCTCTTATAAAGGCTTTTAGTAGCAGGCTTCCTATTCACCCCACCCCACGTGACCCACCCGCTCCTACCCCGACTCCTCGCGCCGACCCCGCCCCCGGCCCCCACCCACCTCCAGCCGTTTCGGGGTGTGATTGGCTGGGCGTGGTCGGGTCGGGGCGAGGGGAGGGGGTAGGGTTGGTCAAATTATATTTATTATAAACATAATAATGGAGTCTAAATTATATATGTAATAATAGAGTCTTTGGATCATATTTTCCCTACTTTTAGTCATAAGAAGACACTTAAAATAGGACTAAATTACGTTCCGTAAGGAGTAAAGAAGGCCACATTTCAATACCTTATTCTACTACTTCTTCGTCCTCTTCGTCCACCTCGTCTATAGACTCCTCTCGTTCTACCGAAGCCTCTTTAATGGCAAGAAGGGTATTGTTAAAAGTAGTTCGTAGGTAGTTATAGTAATAACATTGATTTTGGGGTGTTTGTTAAGGGGCTGACTTAAAAAGTTCAGTGTTAAGGCTAGACGGCACTAAAAGTCATTGCTTCCTATTAGTCTAAATCACTTTAAAGTGGGCCTACTCCTGGGCCTCCCTAGCCAAGAAATTAATTATAATAATCATAAATAATGGACTCTTTTAGATAATTTATATAATTATGTAATAGAGTCACTTGTTATATAATTATATCTTCCCTAGGAGGGGGGGGAAATCGGCCATGTGACCCAGCGGCTGAAGGCTGAGATAACTCTACTACTAGTCTAAAAAAAATCCACTTTCCTAAACAGGAACTGTATTTACTAGGGATTATGGGGTGGTGAATTTCCCATAAAATTAGGCGGGGGGGGGGGTCGATTTACCGAACACCCGGGGGTCGATATACTCGCTGCCCTCTTTCCTTGAACAACAATGGAGCCATAACATTTGGCATAATATTGAAATCAAGTGGCATACTAGGAGGTCGTTTCTGGCCCTCTTCTGGATATTTGACATCATATTGAGTCAAAAGGTGAATAAATATGAGCTTCATTGCATCCTGGGCAAGAACTCGACCCGGGCATGCATGGAACCCCGCTCCAAAATGTAGCGAATCGTCTGTGGTCGAGGCAAAGTGAAACTTAGTAGGGTCAATCTCATCACGTTTGCGTAAGTAGCGCTTTGGATCGAAAGTGCTGGCGTTGGGGTGTATTTTATCATCCAAGGCAATTTCGAGATTAGGGAATGCGACTTGGGTACCTGCTTGGATAACGAGACCATCTTTGAACTTCCAGTCTGCGACAGCCACTCGCTGCATCGTCACTAAAGTCATATATGTAAGCATCTTACTTTGAGAGAAAGTTAGAAGAAACTGTAAGGGTTCTTTTGACACTTACGTTGAGGAAATGAGTGATAACGCTGGCTTTCCTTCATGAAGCTATCCATAACTTTGAGCGGATTGAGGTCAATACGAGACCAAGTAGGATGTTTCTTTTGCACCTCAGAAATCTCTGCTCTGATTTCGGCCATGGATTCTGGGTAATCCAACATATCAAACAGAATGGATAATTCGGTAGCGGAGCTACTGTGAATAGACGCTACGGTAAGAAGAAGTTCGTCTTGAGCTAATGCTTCCGCAGTCAGCTTTTTTCCAACGCTTTTGTATTCGTCGAGAAGCCACTGCACCGCATTGTCGTATATTGGCTTGTCTCCCGACTTGGAAATTTGACTGCGAGTTTCGAGAATGGGCCGCAATACCCCAGCAGCTTGTTGCCGAAACTGAAAAACTGTCTTCTTTTCTTCGTCACGTTATTTTGCTGGCCATCTGAGCCTGGGGTGGAATTTAGCTCTCACTCCAGGAGCTGCCCTCACAACGTTCATCGTGTGTTTGAGAGCCATTTACTGCCATTGGGAAGAGCTTCCTAACTCTGGTCCAACCAACACCCGTGCAAAGACTCGCGAAAATAATTGTACGAGAGTTTGGTATGGTGCCATGGTCGTCCATTCTAAATAAGCAGATCAGTCAGCATCTCAAAATCCATTCATTAGGACGCGATGCTTACCAGGGCATGCAAGCATGTGGTCTTTGAATGCTGCGATACATTCGTATTGCATTGGCTCGATCATATTGGCTGAATGTCACAATATTAGTACTCAGAAACCTTTTCGTGAGCATAAACGAACGGAGCGATCGATTGAGGTCCACCCTTGCCATTTTAACTACTTCATCTCCTTGTATCGGTCCACCAATATGTTTCAACTCAAAAGACTAGATTATATCTTATTAAAACACTGATCACCGAGATTTGTGAAAACCTGCCAAATGATCAACTTACTCTTTCGGAAACCAGCGGATAGCTCAAGCCTGTCTGCGGAGCATTTTTGACTTCTTCAAGATATTTCATGGGCAAAATGGCGATCGGACGCTTGGGGTTGTAAGCATTACGGATAGAGAATGCTTGTCCATTTCTTGTATACTATCGAATTGGTTAGCTATATGAACAGATTAAGAGGTCCGCGAATATGGCTAACTTTCTCGTAGCCTTCCCCCATGAGTGTTTTCGTCTCGGCGCGATAACGTGCCATAGAATTGTCACTCCTGAATTGAACATGCGGAATTTTCAGCTTCGGCTGGGGTGCTAAGAATTTCCATAGAAAGAATATCGTAGTAACCACAGCTACAATTATCAAAGTGGTTGACATTTCGTTCTCACGGCTCTGTACAAAGCGTACCTGTTCGATGTGAGAAGATTGGTACAAAACAGCAATATTTAAAGGTTTGACAGGTGAGATAATGGGCAGATGATTGTAAGGATGTGAGAAGATGTTGGTTTTCTGCATGGTCGGACTCGAATGGCAGGCATTATGTCATGTCCCACCAATAGATCTCATTTTGCCAAGATTACTGTAACCAACAACACCCTGAAAATAAGCGAGAATCGGTACAGGGGATGATCGACATGGACCCACACCACCAACACTAGACATTTATGAGCACATAGAAACATTTGGTCATTACATGCGCTGGCTCATAGGGTCTTTTGGAACTAAACTTGTAACTGTCTTCTCACCCCCAAACTCAGTCGTGCCAGACGCTGAAGTACACAACGAAATTAAGACTGCGGAGATAGCGATGCCAATTAGAGATGAAAAGACGAGCTCGAAGGAATTTCAGGTTTGGCTCATTATTATACATTGTATCATGGCTGGAATCGTGGGTAGTCTTGACGGATCCGTCGTGTCGACAAAGTTTCGCAACAAATATTCGAGAACCAGAAATAGAGCCGGATTACGTCAGGGGTTTGAACGATTTCTTTTCTGTTGAGATATTTGCTAGTTACTCACTACTCACTATCGTGGCACTGGCCTTATTTCTGGGTATTTAATACACACCTGTATCTCACTTTACAAATTGAAGAGTTTTGCCGTTTCTATCTCGCAACATTTTTCAACACGGTAAGTCTGTGAAGGTTCCGACAGCAACCAGTGCTGGAAGAACGAAGTTTGTGGCTCGTCGACCAAAGGTAACCAACCACCTAGTGAACTTGATACAGAGGTCCTGGATGACCCACTGCCAATGAGTCGATGTTGCTAAAGTGAACGTCAAAAGCCACCATATATCCCACATAGCGCTAAGCCACTTTTGTTGCACGTCGCAGCTTCGATGGACGTCGGACTCGTCCAATGAGAGGTTTGCGCTTGAAAGCGAATTGCTACGTTAGTGTTGAGGTAAGTCTATTCACTCAGTAATTTCTAGGCCTCCACGTGGCCCCCAATATCAATGTGGTATCTACGTTTATGACAAGGTTGATATGTAAAGTGCATTTCCACGTACATATTCTGAATGGGTTTACACGAAAGCAACCAATCATCAACCTCTGCAAGATGAATCACATCAAATGTGAGGGTCACTCTGTGATACAAACTTGAGAAGCATATTTTGTCTACTTATGCTCCAACCTTTCAGAAATATTCTACCATCATCACAACGCTTTCCTGCACTATTGTTTTGACAACGCTATCGGAATGCCTGAGAAATATCTTCCAAAGCCGGAACGGCCACTGAAAGTGCTCACGTTAGAAGGAGATGGGCTTCAAGGAGTAGCTCAACTTGTCATACTCAAGGCACTGCTTGCCAAGATCGCTGAGAAGCGTGGCGAACCCGGTATTTCACTAAGGCCATGCGATGTCTTCGGCGTTATCTGCGGCATCGGCGGTGGTGGATGTCTTGCTCTTTTACTTGGACGATTCCATTTGAGTACCGACAGAGCTCTCTGCGAATGGAGAAAGTTTGCACCGACGTGTAAGAAGGAAAATGAGCACCCATCAGTTCTAATTAATAACTGGGAGTTCGAAGACGCTGTCCGTCGCCGCGAGGAACAATATAAGACGGGAAGGAAGCTCATGGATTCCGGTGCGGAACAAACATCCTGTCGCCATGTTTTTGTCGCGGCCAGAGCTGATACAATTGACCCAAGATGGATCATCTATCGCGCTTACGATGCCCTCAAAATAGAGGGTGCCCTCGCGGATCCCCTAGAACCCAATGAATGCCAGCTCTTGAGCGCATTTGTGGGAACAATCGCAACCAAGTACTTTTCAGACCCGAGGGAAATGACAGATTCCACCAACACAACAACGAATTTGCTCAACGACTTTCCCAATCAACTAAATATCGATCAGATTGCTGCACACGAGATCTGGGCACTCTACGGGGTCGAAAACGTGAAAGATTCAATATTTGCAAACATTGGGCCCGGTCCTCCGCACCACAGCGAGGTTAGAAAGATCATGGGCGTCAAGCACAGCTGGTCAAGCATTCCATCTACCAATTTAGACCGCCAAGTGTACCCAATCAACAATGTCAAGCAATTTCATCCCGTTCTTGAAAAGTCCGTAAGGGGTGCAGTATTCGGGGAAGAGGACATCTTGCGAAAAGTTAGTGATGAAACAAAGGTGTGGTTACAAAAGCATAAGGTGGCTGACACTATAGAACAATGTGCTCAAGAGATAGTTTCTTTGGATTCACAGCTCTTGAACGCTTTGCAGCCTTCAACTTCTGGTATGCCACCACCTCCTTACGATTAAGATCTGTTCAGGACCAGGATGGTCCTTGATTCTCATGTATATTTGATTATTTCCGTGTTTCTCGGTTTGGCTTAGACTGGAGCTTGCCTGGTGCTCTTTTGGTAGTTTTAGATAATAAATGGTAGTTTGATACAGTAATTACCTAGACACGGCCCATTTTCTCCCAAGCCATACAACCAACCACATCTCGTGCCTTGCTCAGAACATTTGCAAATGCCAAAAAGGGTTGAATCCATTTCCTGTCTTCATAGTACCTGGAAGACAGTTTCTAGTTCAGTACCAAACTGATAACTTGGGAGATTATTTTGTGGTTTTCTTGCAAGTAGTAGCATAAAAGATAGTTCATCACTCAATACGAAAGACGTTTAAGACACATACCTCACTCTCTGTGGCGCAATCAAACCGCACATTTTACTACCGTACACACTACTTTCACCCATTCTGTATACACTGAAATTCATTTAAGCAAATGGCCAAAATAAAAATAGAATCCGAAAGCATTTTCAGTCTCTACTCCGTTTAGAGGACAAAACTTTTCAACGATACATTCAGGTATTCATTAAGTAAATTTAAGGTCTTTATTGAGTTTATAGCGAGACCAAATATATACACATTTTAATTGCGCCATGAAAAGCTTCTATTGTATTATATCCAACATTGAAGCGAGCGAAGTCTACCAGGTACCCCATTCTAAAACTCATTTTTGAAGTTGGATTCCACATCTGATTAGAGAGCCACACTACGCCTTCAAGTTCGCCTGCTCCTCCATCTCCTTCCTAGCAGCCAATACCTCCCTCTGCCTATTCCTCTCCTCAATCGCCGTATTAATATTAAAATGCGCCCGATGAATCTCCCTATACAGCTTCCCAGCCGTCCCACTCACCGGATTTGCAAAAGGTCCGGTGATTTTCGTAGTAAGTTGATCAGTATTCACCGGAACCGGTTCATGCGCTAGCAAGACAAAAACAATAGAGTAGCGATACCGTGGCGTTATACTTGACTGTGGATCTAGATTGGGATTTGGATACGAGACGACTCGGTGACCACCAGATTGGTAGCGGGAGTTTGAAAGTCGCTCGAGTTGTCGTCCGATTATTAAGCTGCCTGCCGGTTCGGGGAAGGATTTCTCGATCGGGAACCAGTACTGGGAGGTTCGGTTCCAGACCTCGAGACCGGGGGTATCGCCGATGACGAGAGAGATAAGACCTAAATCTCGATGTGCTGGATTGCAATTTAGCCATTTCTTCGTCAAAATTCAAAAGTCACACCCCATGTGTACGCGATATGGCAACTTACCTTCAGCAACAGTCCTCATCTCAGTTTCATTCGAGCTACTCTCATACCAAAATAACCTCAGCAAATTCGCAGTCTTCTCAACCCCCAACTTCCTACAAGGCTCCGAATATACCCCCAAAGCATCAGGCGGTAATCCCAAACTCTCAGCTACCCTCCTCACCAAATCATCCAACAGAACCCCCGCAACGTCCCAAAAATCACTCGCCGCATTCCTCAACTCTACGGGAACCCTCTCTAAACTCCTTAAAGTAATAAACTCTTTCTCCCCAGGGACATGGTTCCACCCCTCCTCCGTCCCCGCGCGAGTTTTGAATTCGTGCTTCTTCTCGGCTGGTAAGTCGAAAAACGCCTTACTGGCTTGCAAGAGTGCTTGCGAGGTGGTCTGAAGTGGATCGACGGGTTGGTCTAATGTGAGTTTTGTCCAGCCTTGATCGGAGAGCGCGAATGAGTGCTCGGGTAGAATGTGGGGTAGCTCGGTTGGAATTAAAGGGGGGAGAACGTTGGGTTCTGATTTAGGACGTTTTTTGTGACTTTTTGGGAGGAGACCCAATGAGATGGCTCTTGCTTTTATGGTTGTGAGGAAATACATATTGTGAGATGATAAATGAGTTGATGTTGGTATTAGTGAGAGATCTGGATCCAGCTACGAGCTTGCCCGGCTTGACTTTGGGAACAAAGTGTAATTTCAAAATGATTACTCGCCTATGAATCATCCAGAGGGAAAATTGAATTTAAAGAACTAGTAAATTAAGAAAATCTGCAAAAAGTGAATCTGATAAGAGCTGACTCAAACCCAACTTGACGTCAAAGTTCAGTGATACATATCATCATGTGACCTCCGGCCACACCTCGGAAATCCGCTATAGCAGTTATCAAAAACGTGTTCCCATTCGTCCATCCCCTTCTCTAGACGCAAACCACCTCAAATCACCAAATGAGTCCCAAGCCCGCCCCCAAAAAGGAACAAGAATCGGGTTCTGGATCTCAAAATGCAGACTTGGCAACCACCTCAACTGGAGGAGCAACACTTCTCATCGCCCTCCAAGTCGGTTCCCGCGCCCTAACATTCATCGTCAACCAGATTCTGCTGCGATTCCTCTCCCCTTCCATACTAGGGATCTCAACACAATTAGAAGTCTACTCCATCTCCGTTCTTTTCTTCGCACGCGAAAGTTTGCGTGTGGCGATTCAGCGACAATCTGATGTATCCGAGGTCCCTGATGCAGACGCATTATCAGACGAAAATGAGAAGGCGAAGCCAAAGCAGAAGTCATCCTCCAAAAAAAGGGGGTTAAAAGAAAAACAGAAACAGAAAGTCGCGGAGAAGAAAGAAGACAAACCACTTGGGATTTCCGCTGAAACGCCAGCTGGAAAAGCACAGGCAATTGTGAATCTTTCTTACCTCTCGATATACGCGGGGATTGGGTTCGCCATCCTACTAGGAATGCTTTACCTCCGTGCTACCACTTCAGATATCTCAATCCAAGAAACACCCTTTTTTGACGCCGCTTTGAAGATTTATGGTGTTTCAGCTATCCTGGAATTACTCTCTGAACCATGTTTTGTGGTTGTGCAACATAAATCTATGTATAAGATTCGTGCTAGAGCAGAAGCTGTAGCTACGTTATTGAGATGCTTGGCTTGCTGCGGGACATCTATATGGGCCTCGCAGGTGCGTCCTTCTCTAATACCTTATTACAGTATTCATGTACTGATCTTTTCCAGTCCAACCTCGACCTTGGCGTTCTCCCCTTCGCAATAGGACAAGCTGTCTACTCAGTAATGCTCACCCTAGTTTACTACGCCAGCACCAGCTCCCTCGCTAAAGCATCTGGATTCTCACTCTCGCTAACGCCACTATACACAAGGTAACCACCCCCTACCAAACTCAAGTTCCCTCACTCCAACCCCCAATCCTCACTACAGACCTAACACATACCAGCAACCCCGCCAACATAATCATCCTCACCCTCTGGCCCGACACCCTCCTCCACTTAGCATGGAACTTCTTCACACAATCAATCCTAAAGCACCTCCTCACCCAAGGCGACACCTTACTAATCTCCCTCTTCTCCTCCCCCACCGCCCAAGGAACCTACGCACTAGCAAACAACTACGGCGGCCTCCTCGCCCGTCTCCTCCTCCAACCCATCGAAGAATCAAGCCGTTCCTACTTCGGCCGTCTCCTCTCTTCCACTTCCCCATCCGACCCCTCATCCCCCCAATCCACCCCCCCAAAAGAAAAAGTGATAGCAGCAAAACAAAGCCTCAACACCCTCCTACGGGGGTACACCCTCCTCTCCATCACAGCCGTAACCCTCGGGCCCGTCCTCGCCCCCCAACTCCTACACCTCATCCTCGGCACCCACTGGTCACACACCGGTGCCGGCGCCGTCCTCTCGGTGTACTGCTACTACATCCCCCTCCTCTCACTGAACGGGATCACCGAAGCATTCGTCTCAGCCGTTGCCACGGAGGGGGAGGTCAACACGCAATCCGGGTTCTTCATCGTCTTCTCGTGCGCGTTCGCGGCGTCCTCGTATCTGTTTTTGAAGGTACTGGGGATGGGTGGGGAGGGACTGGTGTGGGCGAATTGTATCAATATGGCGCTGAGGATTGGGTGGAGTTCAGTTTTTATCAAGCGGTTTATGGAGAGGGGCGGTGTGCAGTGGGATTTGAGGGGTTTGTTACCCGGGGGAGGGGCTGTGGCTGGTGGTGTGGTTACGTGGGGGGTGTTGTATCAGGTTTCCGGGACGTTTACGGGGGGTGTGATGGATTTGGTGAAGAGTGGTGGGGTGGCGGTGGTGTTTGTTGGGAGTTTGTGAGTTTTCTTCTTTCTTTTACATTCTCTATTCCTTTCTCTTCTTTTACTCTTTTCTACACGAAAACAGCTAACTAACAAACCCCAACCCACAGAGCAATATCCGAACGAGTCTACCTCTTACAACTCTACCGAACCATGAGGGGAAGTACAAAACGAGAATAGTCAGATGGGGTATATCTAAGTCTCCTCTAATCAAAAGTAATCTTCGTAGCCTTCTTATCCGCACCTTCGGTGTCTTTGTAGAATGCTCCGTACGCGCTATGCTCCTTCTTCTTGACCGTCGTACCGAACTTGAGTAACTCATCAGGAACAGGCTGATTCGCTGCCTTCAAAACATTGATCAAACTAGAAAATCATTAGCAAAAACCCAAATAGCTCACTCAGATTGAAAAAAGAGAGAGAACTCACGATCCACTCTGCGCCTTATCATGCTCCGTAAACAGCGTAATAGCCAACCCATCCTTCCCAGCCCGTCCCGTCCGTCCAATTCTATGCACATAATCCTCCACCGTAAGCGGGAACGTACAATTAATGACCAGCTTCACAGCGGGGATATCCAGTCCTCTGGCCGCAACATCAGTAGCGACCAGAATCGGTGTGTTACCGCTCTTGAACGCCTCCAAGCTCCGGGTACGCTGCTCCTGAGATAAATCCCCGTGGATACCTGCAACGCGGAACCCCTTGGAGCGGATGAATTGCTCGATGCGGGTGGCTTCTTTTTTGTAGAGTGCGAAGACGAGGATGCGGTCGTCTTTCTTCGCGCCGCTTTGGTGCTCTTTGAGCAGTTGGAGGACGCGGAATTCCTTGTTCCTTGGGTCGACGACTTCGACTTTTTGCACGATTCTGGTGTTTGCTCGGAGATCGCCAGTGGGGTTATCTCCAATTGTGACTTTGAGAGGGGTTTTCATAAATGTTGAGGCGAGGGCTCGGACAGATTCAGGCCATGTAGCTGTGAACATGAGGGTTTGTCGTTCCTTGGAAGTCGTATTGATGATCTTTCGAATCTCCTCCTCAAACCCTTTATCGAGCATCCGATCAGCCTCGTCAAGTACAACATATTTCGCATTCCCCAGGTTCGCACACCCCTCATTGATCAAATCGTTCAAGCGTCCCGGCGTAGCAACAACAATATCCGCCGTCTTCAGCATTCTCCTCTGCTCATCTTTGGGTACACCACCATACACACAAACAGCCTGTAGTCCGGAGACTTTGGCCAAAATCATAATCTGCTCATAACTCTGCATGGCCAATTCTCTCGTCGGCGCAACAATCACCGCGCGCGCACCTCTATTCTTGCCCCCAGCCAGCGACAAAATATGTCTCACACAAGGAACCGCAAACGCCATCGTCTTCCCTGATCCCGTCTCCGCAACACCAATCACATCTCTCCCCGCCGAAAGATATGGCCAAACCGCAGCCTGGATAGCAGTCGGAGCTTTGAAAGCCTTGAACGGCTGCAATTGCTTGGGATCGGTAATAGGTAGGTATTCGAACTTGACGATCGGGCGTAGGGACATCGTTTCCGCCAACGGATCCTTGATCGAGATATAGTTATCCTTCAGGAACTTGTCGATATCAGCTTGTGGGAGGGCCGTGAGATCAGGACTCTCAGTATAAAGCTCGTTACTTGTCGAGACCCCGATTTTCGCGATATCAACCTGCGCAGGTTCGGATTCTCCATTCGTCTCCCCATTCGTCTCCTTGTTTGCTTTCTTCAGAGCCTTCAGTCTAGCTTTCTCGGCCTTCTTCGCAGCTTTCGCGACTTTCTTCTCATCTACATCCTCCCCAACCTCCTCAGTCAATTCCTTCTCTTCCTCCTTTGGCTCCTCTCCCTTCTCCTCTTCCTCCCCAGCAGCTTCAGCTTCCGCAGCAGCCTTCTTCAACTTCTTCTGCCGTTTTCGCTCCTTTCTCTCAGCTTTACTCTCTTTTCCCTCCTCTACCGCACCATTTGCACCCTCAGCAATTGGAACCGACTTGCTCTTACTCTTCTTCCGTTTATTCTCACCATTTGGCAGCCCCGACTCGTCAATCGATCGTTTGGGCATCTTTGCGGTTCCGTTCGGGTCGATTGGTTGTGTGGATCGCGGAGGTGGATTGGATGGATGGATGGATGCGGGACTGGAAATTTTACGATGGAGTTGCGATAAGAATTTTTTCGTTTCGGCGATAAGGATTGTGAGGTAGCTTCCATTCACCTGGGCACTGGTGGCAAAGTGATTTTGCTTAACATCCATCACTACTTCTAAATAAGAAAACGAGCCAGAACAGCAATATGGAACTGATTGAGAGTAGGATATTTATTTCCAACCCCCTTAATCATTCCAAATCGCAAAATAAACCAAGACAAGTCAGATGATTAAACGCAGATATCGAAAAGTAGAGTGGCATTTGTAGTCGATTGTCCTTCATTCGCTAAAGTAAAGTATCAAAAAAGAAAGAGTTTGTGTACATGAAAGCCCAGTGGCCTCGTCAAGCAACCCGGCAATCATCAAATCCGCAAGGAAAACTGCGTCCATGTCCCATACTCCAAAACAAACAAATTCCCTTTTCCATCCACGAAGTGCAACAAACACCTGGTGGAAAGAGTGGTGGTGATCAGCCTTCTCAAGAGCCCTTACCATAATTACATTCTGATGCCTCCCAGGACGCACAAAAATGTGCAGGCGCTGACAAACTAAACTTTTCCTTCATCCCATTCTTCAACCTTCCCTTCACTCACCCCCGGTATTTCCGTAAATCGTCAACAGCCTAAGCGGTCGCAGATTGCGAGGCAGAAGGCTTCATAACTGTCTCAACGTCGATTTTGGGCATCTTCGCTCCGGTTCCTCCGAGGTCTGTTGATCGCGCATTGGGGTTCTTGGTGTAGTAGTTTGAGATGGCGGACTTGATAGCATCCTCAGCAAGCATAGAGCAATGTACTATCCCCTTATTAGCCTTCCGTCTTCACTTCCTTTCCCTTTGACCCTCCATATGAAGGTAAATATTGAAAAACTCACGCTTAACCGGCGGCAAACACAACTCCTTTGCAATCTCAGTATTCCTAATTCTACCCGCCTCCTCCAACGTCATACCTCTAACCAACTCCGTAAGATACGACGATGACGCAATCGCTGAGCCACATCCAAAAGTCTTGAACTTGACATCGGAGATGGTGTTGTTGTTGGGATCAACTCGGATCTGGAGCTTCATTACATCGCCGCAGGCCGGTGCACCAACAAGTCCCGTTCCAACATCTGTATCTGTCTTAGGCATGGAACCGACATTACGCGGGCGCGAGTAATGATCAATAACCTTCTCGTGGTATTGTCTTCGTCCAGCGACGGCGATGGGTGAGCTGATGGATGGACTTGCGAGACGAGCTGTTGGGCGGGAGGTGGCGGATGTGATGGCTCGTCCAACTGCGCGGGGTGAGTTGAGCAAACTGCGACGGAACATTTTGATGGGCTGCGTATTTTATTTGGTGGTATGTAGGTGTGTAGGTGTAGAATTTCAAGTGGAATTGATTTTGACGAGGGTTCAAAAGATGCAGGGTTTGTGTCGTTGTGGTGTTGATAGCTAGGGATCGTCGTGAAGAGTTGGAGGTCCGTTCTAATCTTTGAGGTAAATCTTTATGACGCTACGGTCGCAAGACGGACAAATCGGAATTGTGAATCAACCCCCCGTCAAAATTCCGATGCCGAGATTGTGATACCTGAGGCCACAACTTCCTCTGTCACATTTTCTTTCTCTATGAATAAATTCGTGTGAAAAGAAAACGACACTGTGGTTGTGTTCTATACGAGATTTATATAACCTAGTCTAGGAGAAAATGATAGCTGGATGAAGCCATAATAGAATAAAAATAAAAATAAAAGGCAATTGGCATCTCCAGCGTGAGGTTCTCACTTGGTGAAGAATATTTATCTCCAACATGGGCACAATCCCCGACATCGGATATACTAATATCAGATATATGAAGAGACATCATCAATACTTCTGTATCATCCAGAAGTTTCGCTAGGTATACAATGTTCAGCAGAAAGGGTCATTGTGTACTCGTTCGTCCTCCTATTCGACCAACGCTTATCGTCGGCTAACAGGCAATGTGAACTTGGACTGAGTAACACTTTCCACTGTAACATCCCCTATTTTCATACAACAAAAAAGGAAAGTGCAATGATTAAACAGAGAATACCATATATAATTTCAGTATTTATTATAGGAAAAGACCAAAAGAAAGCGATTAATATGTTTAGATGGATTAGGATTCGAGCTCAGACGATTGCTTGTAGATTCCAGAAGTCCTCGATTGATAGAGCCATACTCGTCAATTCCTATTAAGTATTGACAGTCGATTTTATAATAAGGTCTGGGCTGTTTAGAGCCATCGGAATTGTGTAACCGAGAGGGTCAGAGATGGGGGGGGAGTTATTCGAGTTCCCTTCGATGTTGCGGATACTTCCGATATTTTCATCATCGCAGTCCTCTAAAGTAGTCCTGTTTTCTGATGTTTACCATTCCTTTCTTCGGGTTCCATTGTATGGTAGAATCTTGGGTTGTACTTAGGCACATGATTTGCTATTCGTAGCGAGGTTTCCATTGTAGAACTGTATGTCGCATCAGTTTTGTTGATTGAGACGGCGCGAGGATTTAAGCAATGTATGGGCGAATAGAGCATTGGCGTAAATCCCTCCCAACCCCAAAGCCTTCCAGACTGAATTGACATATCTAAGGAGAAGGAGGCAAGGCGGGTATCGATCTTCCAGGCCTTGAGAAACCCCTCCTCTGGCGATACAAGTCAGCATGCCATAAGGAAGGAGCGACTGTACTCTCCGCGGGACCCCCTTGCTAGAGCAGACATGGATTTATCTGTCGGGAACCATGCTCGCTCATTCTTGACCAATGCCATTGTAAGTCTTCTGCCTCGTTGTCATTTGACGAGAGTTGTCCCGGGAGTCCGGATTTCCCAAGAGTCGATTTTCAAGATGATGGGTTCCTATTCCAAAGCACGTGACTTTTTCGAGTATTTATACAGAGTGCAGGTGAAGATAAACAATACCAACAAAAGCTAACACATCAAAAAACACCATGTCGCGTCCAGTATACCTGGTCATCTACCACTCCCCCATATTCGCAGCCCACTGGGCCTTATGGGTCCCAAACATAGAAAAAGAAGAAACAGAAAGAAAAACAGAATGAAAAAGAGGGAAAATCATCAACGTCCAAGGCAGTCCCAGTGAAGGTTTCATCCACGAATTCGAAAGAAACCACGATCTCTCAACCGAGACACGAAATCATTCTCTAAAACTGCTTTGCAAAGTCGACAAAGGAATGATCCTCGAGAATGACGACGAGTACAGTATTGATGATGTACCTCAGGATCAACTGGAAGAGTTGGCGCGTGGAGTCAACGCGCCTGGACCAAGTCTTAGACCTGCTGGATCAGTATGATATGCACCGAAAAGTGGTCTCTCGTAAATGTAGGGATTGACTAATAACGGATTATAGACGTCAAAGACGAGAATCAAGATAGAGAACTGTCAGACTTGGCTGACGCAGTTTGTGTCTTTGATGGTTGAGAAGGGTGTCTTTCCAGAGGAAGCTTTAGTAGAGATGGAAAGAGCTCCTAGAAATTAGTGAAGAAAAACATGGGAATCTGTCAATGAAGGAAGTATACTAATTGCCTCTGGGGACATTCCTGATTGACGAGATGAAAGCATTTGGCTTGAAATAGAGCTGGAATGAGATGAAGCAAGATTGATGTTGTTGTTGGGGAATGGATTTGGTTGATGCTGGTTGATGAGTTGGAGAAACAAGTGGTGTGATGTGAGTTCATCAGCACGGCACAACTCCGGTCGGTTATACTTGCCTTAGGGAGGAGGTGGAGGTTTTGCCATCAGTAACCACTAGTAGCCGTTCCTGCCTAGAACTACACAGATCAACCACCCTACCAAGAAATTAGGTAGCATAGTACTAGATAGAGGGGATTTTGGGTTGAGAGACGCACCAGATGGGTAGAATATAATAAAAAGAAATCAACCAAATTGTCACAATCAGAGTAACTACCTATTGGTATACTTATGTATGTAAAGTAAATCCAAACCCCAATTCAATATTAACTCAAATATTTGGATCAATGAATTTCAATCAACACAAATATATGAAATTACTAGATCCAACCGTAAGCGACAACGGAACTCAGTTCACCCAAACATTTGGATCACTCAGGTAGATGATTCACGGACAATCAGAGCAATAGTTGGCTGGGAGGGGAGGGGATGTCGGAAAAACCATTAGCCGAAGTTGCCCCTCCTTTTGCTTAGCTTAGAGGTAGAGAGCTCTACATAAGCATTCAAGCTTGTTGGTACAACCATACAACGCCTAAGCAACACCATCCAACGCCATGTCTTGCAAGCACGTTGATGCGCCAGGCAAGTTGTAATCTAATGCCCTAGAACAAAATTATGCTAATCAATTTATAGAGCTGCGCGTTCCAGGGCCAAATCAGTCAGTCTATCGCGAGGATTGTACTCAGTGTTTTGATTCCATTGACGATCCGCTTGGCCTGGATGTATGCTTGCATTGCTTCAACGGAGGCTGTACTGCAGATAGACAACATGCTGCCCTACACTACGCTACGAGAAGTCATCCGCTAGTACTAAATATTAGGAGAACTCGCAAGGTTGTGGTTCGCGATGAGCCTCCGCAGAAGATGTCTAAGCTATCCATCGCAGCCGAAACCGAAGCAGATCGATACGATTATACCACGACCGTCCGATGCTATGAATGCAATGTTGATGAGGTTGATAAGACGAGTGGAAATTTGGCGACTGTGGTAGAGGGGGTTCTGAAGGCGAATACATTTTCCAGACAGGAGGAAGTAAAGGCTTGGGAGCAGGAGTTCACATCTTGCGAGCACATCCTTATGTTGCAGCAAGAGGCCTCGAGACAAATTCAGTCTGGGGATCTGGGCCACTGCTCTCTCTGTGATCTACAAGAGAACCTGTGGCTCTGCCTTCAGTGTGGCAATCTAGGATGCGGTCGGGCTCAATTTGGAGGACTAGATGGACATTCTCATGGATTGGAACACAAGAATACCACGGGACATGCAGTGGCGGTAAAACTTGGTTCTATCACCCCAGAAGGAACTGCGGATGTGTACTGTTACCAATGCGACGAAGAGCGAATCGACGAAGACCTGGGAAAGCACCTTGCGCATTGGGGGATCATTCTAGCTGAGACACAAAAGACGGAGAAGAGTTTGACGGAAATGCAAGTCGAGGAAAACTTGCGCTGGGAGTTTTCCATGACAAATGAGGAAGGTCATGAACTGGAGAAGCTATTTGGTAAAGACTTCACAGGATTGAAGAATCTCGGAAACAGTTGTTATTTGGCCAGCACTCTTCAGTGTCTGTTTGCGTTGCCACAATTCCAAGCTCGATACTACTTGCCAGATGCCGATCTTCCAGATGTTATAGATCCCGCAGAAGATCTCGAGACACAACTCCGAAAGCTAGCAGATGGATTAATTTCTGGGCGATATTCAGAATCAGATCCAGATGTATCAAAATCAGATCCAGAGGTATCTCCATCCACGAGTTCGGGCGAGGTTGCATATCAAAGAGGTCTTGCACCAGCCATGTTGAAGCATCTAATTGGAAGAGGACATGCCGAATTTTCAACGATGCGACAACAGGATGCTTTCGAGTTTCTCCTTCGCGTCTTCAAACTCATTACACGCTCCAAGCACGAGGCTCCCCAACAAGATCCGACCCATTCTTTCCGCTTCGTGATGGAACAACGTCTACAGTGCCTGAGTTGCAAGAAAGTCCGATATAGAACTGATGAGCAAGATAACATATCCGTTCCTGTTCCCATCCGGAAAATCTCACAACAAGCTGGAGACGAGGATAAAAAGGATGAGTATGAGTCGGTTACATTGAAGGAATGTCTAGATATCTTTACCTCTGAAGAACATGTTGAACTCACATGTTCTGCGTGTGGTAGCAAAGATGGCTTTATCAAGCGATCTCTATTCAAGACATTTCCGGAAGTACTCGCTGTTAACGCCAGACGCTTTAATTTGATCAATTGGGTACCTACCAAGGTTGATGTACCAGTTGTTGTTGGCGATGAACCTTTCTTACTCGATAGCTACAAGTCCCCAGGAAAGCAGGATTCAGAGGAATTGTTACCCGACGACGGCAGTGAAAGCGCACCTAAATGGAAAGCGAATGCAGGTATCGTGGAGCAACTCAGTGCTATGGGATTCTCCGTCAACCGATGCGAAAAGGCCTTGCACGCCACAGGCAACGAAAACGCAGATGCAGCAATGGAATGGCTCTTTTCTCATATGGAGGATCCCGACATCGACGAGCCTTTGAATCTTGGAACCCCGGCTGATACTACCACGGCAGCGGATCCCGAAAAGATCAATTCGATTTGCGAGATGGGATTTACACAACCGCAAGCACGCAAGGCTCTAAGAGAAACTGGGGGTGATATGGAGAGAGCTATGGAGTGGATCTTCAGTCATATGGATGACCCGGGTGATTTGGATGAGGATACTCCGACAGCTGTGGCGGTAGAGAAGAAGGATGCTGGGAGTGGGGAGCTGCCAGCGAAGTTTCAGTTGCATTCTATTATTTGTCATAAGGGGGGTAGTATTCATGCTGGGTAAGCTCTTTCTTTTCTCCTTCCCCCTTTTCATTTCACACCACGTCAATTTGGAAATCACTAACACAAAATCTAGTCACTACGTCGCATTCATCCGAAAGAGCATCGCCGGTGGCGACTCCCCATCCTGGGTCCTCTATAATGACGAGAAAGTCGTCAAGGCCTTGGACGTGGAGGAG
The DNA here is from genome assembly GCA_911693285.1 of Hymenoscyphus albidus. NCBI lineage: Eukaryota > Fungi > Ascomycota > Leotiomycetes > Helotiales > Helotiaceae > Hymenoscyphus > Hymenoscyphus albidus. The sequence goes on along the minus strand of CAJVRM010000448.1, from coordinate 17,379 downwards.
ATGAAGAAATTTGCGTATGTCTACTTCTTTCAACGCATGTGAGACATGAAGGGTGAGTGAGGTTTTGTATTTGAGCGTGAGATGGGTTGGGGGAGGGTGAAGTGGGAGTTTGAGGAACTTGTATGAGATGTGCGGCGTGGCGGGCGTTTGGTGAATAGATCTGGAAAGTGAAAAGGGTATGAAGCGTGGTGGTGCGGATATGGTATGGTATGGTATGGATGATGACGGCTGGTAGTCAGTTGATGAGTAGATGAAGTTATGAAAGGGTTAGCTAAGCTCGTATGAGAACAAAATTTAGGACGAGGTTTCTCTTGAGCAATTGACTTGCTTCTTTTGTTTCTAGACTGTTTGTGGGAGATGAGGGCATTTAATATTCTATATAACTTCAAGTACGCTCTATAGGACTTCCTGTTCGCGATATCCTAATTGTAGGATTTTTCGACCCTACTTCCGGGGAGGTCTCGGCCCTAAAGTCCTACAATTAACACCCGTGAGAACAAAAATCAACCCGCAAACTAAATTTTTACTTCTTTATAAGAGGTACGTTCTGGATTTCGATTTCGATATATAGAATATCTCCTTACTCATAGGAAGAGAAATAGAATCCGAACGGTTTAACTTAGTCTAGTATACTTAATATTACCTAAGGAATTACTTCGAGCTATTTATATTAAGGACTAAGCAAGTTAAGTTAGATAATATAAATCGGTTCTAAAAAGTAGGTAAGTACTTATAAGTTAAGTTGCTATAAGTGAATACTATTTACCTTTTATTTAAGCTAATCTTATTTCGAACGTTTAATTCGATTACTAGTTTTTTCTCAAGTTTCTCGCTCTCGAGAGAAAGAGGTCAATTTTTTTTTTTTTAGATAATAGTAGTTGGTAGTAGGTATTATAATAAATTCAGATCTCATATATTACTTGTCTACCTATTTACTATACCTAGTACATCTAAGTAAATTAATCATTTCATTCCTTTCCCTCTTTTCTTTTCCTTAGGTATCCCCCACTCCCCCTCTCCCCCTCTCTATCCCCTCTCTATCCCCTCTTCCTATCCCCTCTTCCTATCGCTATCCCACGCCCCTTTCTTCTACTTTCGTATAGCATATCGATACCTAGAGAACGACGGGAATACATATGTTAAATTTACACTATACGCTCTCTCTAAATATATAAACTAATAAAACTAAACCCCTAACTAACGGTTATAGGATAGGAATGTATATACGTATATATATACGTATATACTCTCCCTCTCTTATGTATAATACTAAATATCTACAAATTAAAAGATATACCTAACTAACTTAACCTAACTAACTTAATATAACTAACTTAATATAACTAACTTAATATAACTAACCAAGTTAGACCCAAAAACCAGTAAGATACATAGGTACCTATACAGAGAATCATAGAATCGATACAAATAGTTAGACAGTAGAGTAGAGTAGACTAAACAATCAGGAGCTCGAGTATATATACAATTATCCACATCCATATTCATATTCATATCCATATCCATATCCATATCCATATTCATATTCATACTACTACTACTACTACTACTACTACTACTACTCCTACCTACCACCTTACTACCAACAAACCAACTGATTAGTAAGAGAAGATCACCAAACCAACAACACCATCAAAAACATCAACAAACAAAAAAAAAGAGGGGTATATATATATAATAATTCTCCCATCACATCATCATCGCTTAGAAAACACATACATCAAACCACAAACCACATCAAACTACATCATAGCCACAACAACAACAACAACAACAACACACAAACACACACACATCGAGTACATCCATGCCAAAAGCTACACAAGAAAAGCAACCAACCAAACACATGAAACCACATCATCAAAACGAAAAAACCAAAACAAGCACACATAAAACAAGAATGAAGAAGAAGAAGAAGAAGAAGAAGAAGAGAATCAAATCCATTTTAACCTCCAATCCCATCCCATTCAAACCATTCAAACCAAAACTCGCCAAAACACACCCAAAGGTAGATAGATAGGTACAGTAAGTACAAATGCATGCTCCAACCCCAACCCCAAACCCCCCAAGAATCCCACCAATATAATATCAACGCCATGCATGCATACAAAACGAAAGAAAAAGAGAAATGAATGCTCCATGCCCATATCCCCCAACCAAACCAAAAACCCAAATAAAAAGACGTATGGTATGTTTTAAAATCCCCTCTCAAGGCTTCCTTCCCAAGTTTTCATATGTTCATTAAAAATGGTACGTGTACTGTTTAAAAAAAGAGTCGCTCACAAACAAGATAAAAAAAAATCATTCAACAAACGACACACAAGAATAAGGTCATGTCAAGGAGACGAACTCGGAATCTCCAGATGCGTCGTACTCTTCGAATTCCCCCCAGGGAGTCTCGTCGGACTCGACAAGGGGGAGGGAATCTCCTCCACCAACCCTCGTCGGGAACCATGAAGATTCAACACGCGGTAGAGCAAACTCTTCCGCTTCCCCTTATGAGAAGAAGAGTCATACATGCGCGATCGAGGACCAAAGTTACGTCCGCCGCTGGGAAGCCGTCGTTGGGGTTCGCGCTCCCAGATGACGGTGCTCTCGATGGTTTCCTTGCGGTCAAGTTCCTCTTCCCACCCGTAGATGTCGGCGCTTCCCACAGTGGTGGCGGATTGGATCGAGTCGATTGATGACATCATGCTGGCCGAGGAACTGGCGACGCTCGTGTCGACCGTCAGAGCCCCTTGGCTGATCATACTCATTCTATCGTCCACAACTGTGCTGGTCGTCTGGTAGGTTGAGTTGATCGCCAGACTGCTTCTCGATTCCATGGCTACTGGGTTGGCAGATATCCAGACGCCATTTTCAGTCTTGAAATCGTATTGCATTGCCATTTCAGTGCCAATAGACAGCCTTTGACCCGATTCAATTAGTATCGATGGAACTTCTTCCATTGGAGTACTAGGACCAGTTGAAGTCGCTGAAGAATTTGCTGTTACCGATCCTGACTGCACACCTTCCAATGAACCCGGAAATCTTGAAAAGATCCCTGGAGAAACAACTCCAGGGGACATAATCTCCTCATGTTCATGAATTTTGGCGGGAATGAAAAATGGCTGTGGTCCAGCGACCTGCATGCGACGATTCGGCACATATTTATCCCCATCCCTCTCTTCATCTCTCCTTCCTCTAAAGATGAATCCTTTTGCGGCCACGCCCTCCCTCCTGATAGAATCTTCTCTTTTCCCACCCGTTCTCGCCTTCCTCTCAAACTTTGCGAGCTCTGCGTCACTGCCATGATACAGGCATTGTGATAGTGAGGCCGCCGCGTGTGACGGACGGGTATGCTCACTAATGTCAACTGGGGAACCAGGATGAGCTTCAAGAACCGGGGATAAACCACCCTCACTCAGCTTCAAGCTGGTTCCACCATGCAGTAAAGCTGTGTCTTTGTGAACGCCTCGAGAGCGTTTAAGCCCTACCACAGGATGCTCCATAGGTGCGATAACTGGAATAGGGATAATGGAAAACATATCATTTGGTGAGGACGTGACCTGCCGCCCTCATAAACCATTACCGGTTGGGGAAATGGCCTCTTTCCCCGCAGCAGCATGTGGTGAGCTGCTTCGATTGCTAGCATTGGAACCGTGAGCTGACCGACTCTTCTTGAATCCAAATTTCGATCCAATCTTCTTCCATCCCATTCCCTCCCCTCGGCCAACCCGTGGACTTGTTCCTGGTGAAGGGTCATTGAATCCGGTGTTAGATGTCGGTGGTGTGTTTGGAGGAGTCATTGGTTCGAGTGTCGATCCAGATGGGGATGGTGAGTCGGTGCTGTCGTCGGTAAGAACATCTGGTACTTCAGAGGATGATGTAGCAGATGATCCTGAAGGTGGTGCCGAAAGTCGGCTACCTCGACCGAACGCAGCGCTAAGATTAGCGCTGAGATGCGAGTGATGAGATATTCTAGGTGATAGTCCATGAAAAGAAATCACTGGTGAGTTAGTCTCTACATCCGCCATTGGGGGACTGTCATTTCGTGACCGCCGAGATTGTGCTGGCGACAATGATCTCTCGTCTAAAGACCCCGTCATATATGTGTCGGTCATCGATTCGTCTGAAGTCCAGGGACTTGGATGCGAATCTGAACTCCGCGGCGGAGCTACCGAGTTAACAAAAGGCACGAGAACCGAGTCCTCCATCAATTCGTAAATTATCTTAACTGCAGCGTCGAGTTCAGTTGGATCGGGTGGGGTGTATGTACATGGTAGGGATACCAATTGATCTCGAACATTGGAAGGTAGATTGACCTCCCGTGGGCCATTGGGAACAATGTATGCGTCCAATAGTTTCTGCCACAGCATACGAACATATTCACACTCGGGACTTTGTGGTGATAATGGTGTCAGAGGATCCCTATCAGCCATTTCTCTGTAATGCTTGGAATATCGCTTGGCATCCATGGTGAACTCTAGAGTTTCCAAACAATGGTTCTGCGATAGATAAGCCATAAACGCACTCAACGTCCATGGCGGTGAGGCTACATTTGATAGTACCTCTTGTAAGGTTGGTTTTCGAGAGCAGTATGAGCCATTGGGAATTGCTAGGCTCAGGGGCTTCGAGGGAGGGAAGTTGTCGGTTGACATGAAGCCTTCGTCGTCTGCGTCCCAGTCCGATAGAACGGACGAGCAACGCGGAGAGGTTTCTCGGGAAGAAGTGTACAGGTACAATGAGGGTGGTTTTCGATGTTTCGCCCTTCGCATCGCGGTTCGAAGGTATTTCATGAGTCGATTGGAGCAATGTAATTCCTCCCTTCAATCTACCAATCGAACGCCTACAATGACTCCACTGAATCGGATCGTTCGATTTCAACGTTTATCGTGGGAATGCGGTGTTTGTCTGTCGTTGCCTTCGCCGACGCATGCGTTGACAGGCTGTCGTAGAGTACAAGGAGGTTGTTGAAGGGCAATTATTCGTTTGTAACGAGAAGTATGTGTTCGTGATGGTAAGACTGTTCCACTACAAGAGAAAGAAAGCAGGTCGTAACGCCGGAGTATGCACGCAGCCGCTCGATGCCAATGTCACCTGAAAATATTCCAATCAATTTCGTTTGTCAGTGGATACCAAACGGGATTTTGCAGATGCTGATGTCGGTTGGGATGTTTCTGGAAGATGAGCCCCAAGTGTCCAGGTCAAGTCCGGGATGTCAGTGTTCCAAAGGAGTGAAGGAAGGTGGTAGTGGTGATATGGGTCTTGGTCTTGGTCGCAGTGGCGAAAGGAGTGAATAGTATGGTACAGTATGGTTTGGTCTGGGTGCAGTGAGTGGTTCGGCGAGGGTCTTTGGTAGGGGATGAAGGTGGTCGGTAGTCTGGTTTGGTATAATTGCGAGGGGAGGAAGTAAGTAGTACAGTGCGACCTGCCGAAAGGAGAAGAGGGCCCAGGCTGATCGTCGAGGAGCCAAGCCCAGTTATTTTTTCAAGCACCCGGGCAGTGTGCCGGAAAGGGTTCACGTTAGGAGGAACTGAATACCGTACCGTAGAGTCCTCGTCTCGTATACGAAATACTAGTTGAATTCCCGTGGATGGATTTTGGATGTGTGTGAAGGGTAACGGGGAGACCGTGGTTTCGTTGCCTCGATAGGGTGTTCTGGGTGGGGGGNNNNAGGGGGGTGGATGTGGTGATGGATGGGTCGTGTTACGGAATGATGGCAGTTGATTTGTGGGATGGATCATAGAGTTCCACCACCAGCATGCAGATACCAGCGAGATGATGGCAACCGTAAGGTCTGGATGGGAGGGGCCACCTTGGTGCAAAGCTTAAGATGTTGTTGATTGTTGACAGGTGACTTTGCGCTCTCTAGGTATGACGGCGCGGCTCAAGCAGAGAGTTTGAGACAGACGCCCAGCACTGCGGGAACTGCAAAACCTTGGACCAGGAGGGGGCTCGTAGGGTCGTAGGGTCGTAGGGTCGTATGGTCGTAGGGTCGTAGGGTCGTATGGTCGTAGGGTCGTAGGGTCGTATGGTCGTAGGCTCGTTAGCAGAGGGAGGTGTTTCGTTGACGTTNGTAGGGTCGTAGGGTCGTAGGGTCGTATGGTCGTAGGGTCGTAGGGTCGTATGGTCGTAGGGTCGTAGGGTCGTATGGTCGTAGGCTCGTTAGCAGAGGGAGGTGTTTCGTTGACGTTTACGCTGCGGGCACTACCACACTTGGATTGATAAGTGATGAGTGGTATAGGGTATAGGACTCGAGTGGGATCTGAGCCGTGATGTCCCGATGTGACTGGTCCCGATGGTTGTTTTAGCTTGGGGGTGGGTGAAGGTAAGTGATGTACCGGTAGTCGTCNGTATAGGGTATAGGACTCGAGTGGGATCTGAGCCGTGATGTCCCGATGTGACTGGTCCCGATGGTTGTTTTAGCTTGGGGGTGGGTGAAGGTAAGTGATGTACCGGTAGTCGTCGAGTAGGCGCAGCGCAGTGGCACCGGATGTGGTGTTGAGGGGTGTAGGTGTAGGTGTGTTGGTGGTATAAGTGGTATACGGTATGGGTGTGTGAGGGGCGAGTGTGGTAATGGGTGGTGTCTCTTTCACTCTTCTCTGCCACTGTCTTTGTTTGGAAGACGAAGAAGAAGAAATGGCCAACCGAGTAAAGCAAAGCAGAACCAGCACTCCTGAATTCGATTCTGCGTGTCAAAGCTTCGGATCAGGGAGGCAAGTCCGGGTTGGGGGGTGAGACCGGTCGCAGCGTTGCGCAGGGAGCAATTCTGATGCTGGACGGGAGCCTGCCAAGGCCTGCCCACCAGTGCCTGAGCCTGCCAAAGAACTGGAGCAACTCTTCAACAAACCCCTAAAGGTGGAGCCCTGAAGCCCTGGAGCCCTGGAGCACTGGAGCACTGGAGCCAGCACGTTGTAACCCACAGTTGGGTCTCCGGAATCCCTGGAAGGCGAAGGGCGACGGCGACTCTGGGATTTTGAAAATAGAAGCGCTCACTTGAGAGTCGCTTCCTCACCGTTACGGAGTCGTGAAAAACGAGCCGGGAAGAGGTGGGGTTATGGATTATGGCCTCAGCGAGGAGAGCCTTCAAGCATGATGATGAACGGGCGACAGCGCTTCCACTGAGCAATCGCACCTTCTTGCCGAGCCCGAGCCAACCGTAGCGTAGCGTAGCGCTAGAACCTGCAAGAAACCACACTAGAAACAGGCTAGCCGCTAGTGAGGGGAGAAGCGGTAGGAAGGAGATTCTAGAAGCAACAAGAGCCAAGCCACGGTAGGTAGGCGGTAGGCGCTGGGCGGCGCTAGACGCTCTGGTTAGGCAGGTCGTGGTGGCTTTCGTACACTTTCGTACAGTAGGCCTGTATACGCTCCTTCCCGTAGATGGGCAAGATGGACAAAAGGGCAGAAGTTGAATCGGCAGCACCGGGAGGACCACGAACCTCACTCCACAGACCAAACACCGGCACCAAATGCCAATGCCAATGCTCATGCCAGACCGGGTCTTTCACGGAGCCGGAAAAAGCAGCAGGGAAAGTGTCTAGGAAGGTCTTCTCCGCCGCCGATCCATTACCAGGCGAGCCCTGCGCTGCGCGGTGGTTGGACTGGATTTTGAACAAACTGAGACACCATGCACGCACGATGATTCCGGGTCATTCGAGAAGGTGACGAGAAGGAAAAATGGAAGAGAAAAAGAAGAAAAAGGAAGCAAACAGCGCCGAGTTCCACTCATGTACGCAATACTGAGCACGCCCTCAATACTTCCCATCACACCGGAAACGGCGCGTTTGTCGCGATTTCAGCAGCCACCAGGCACAGAAGGCACAGAAGACAGCAAAGTCACAGCGAAGGACCTCGACATGGGGGACGGGCCCAACTCAGCTTCATCTCCAGCTCCAGCTTCAGAGAGAGAAAGCCTGAAGACCTGACTGGAGCGAGAGCAACGCTACGACGGTGCAGGCCGATGCATTTCTGATGGCATGCTGCTGCAACGCTAGCTCACTCACCAGTGCTACTTCCAAGTAAATCGTGCTAGCCAGTGCAAGCCATCATTGGTGAAGAACCCCGTCAACGTCTCATGCAGCCATGCTGGGAACTCCTAGACTGCCATGGAAGCTGTGGAAGCTGTGGAAGCCGTGGAAGGCGGCGAAGGGCACGCTAGAACCATTTCCAACGCGGAAGAGGCCAATCAGCATGGCATTCCCTTGCCCTCCCAGCGGGCGCGCATGGGAAAAGCCATCAAAAGAGTGAAACTCTGCCTGCCAATCGACCTGCATTCTTCTGCACCCGGCCAATAGAAGCTGCGTGGTCCGTGAACGGTGGTCACTCTCTAACCTGCTTCCAGCCTAGCATTGAAGTTGAAGCCGCCAGGGATCATTCCAAGGGGAGCCAGGGGCGACGGAGTGATGACATTGGACATGGCGAACTTTCCCACAAAGCAGCCTGCCTCTCTTTCGTCCACCCTTCTTCTACACGCCGAATACTACGGAAGCTAACCTGCTTGGGCGAATCATCGACAGAAGAAGAAAGAGAACCTCAAAGGCAAACTGAAAGAAGCCCGAAAGAAGCTTAGCAAAGAACACGAATGCGATGACAACGCCCTTCTTGGTCCGAGCGTACATGGGAAATGGTGATTCGCCAAAACAACCCGACGAGTGGATGTCCCGACCACATCGAATGCTTTGGCTCTGCTCTGCTCTGCACACCACTCGGCCTTGAACATAAACGTAACGAAATCGCCCATCCATCCCCGTGCCGCATGCACGATGGCTGCATAGAAGGCACTCGACGCCACGAAGAACATGCGATCGTCATACTGGGTATCATCTACGGATTCAACTCTATCTCAACCCTCCCCCGCGGAAATAAATAACTACAGTTCAAACCTAAACCTTAACCCACGCACTGGATATTATTCCTGAATCGGGACGGGATGGATGAGTTTATTGCTTGAGCCTTGACGACTGCTCAGGTTTGCAATGTTGCACAGTCATCATAAAAGTCTTCCCAGGTCCAGCACAGTACAGTACCACCAATATCCCGTAAAAGGGGTCCTGTCCCGTCCTGCAAACGGTAGTCATGGGAGGAGCTGGGAAAGCTTATCGACATGACCTGGGGTGCCTCGGGGCGTAAGTATGGTGGTGATCGTGCCCTCTCGGGGAAATACCATGATTGAATAAGTGAAGAACTCTATCTTTCGCTCGACGATTCGATCGCCCAACTTTCCTCGCCCCGGGCCCCAGTTTCTTACAGAATCAAGCTGCAAAGACTGACATGTCCTGCATCACGCCATCGTGGATCTACGCCTGAGCACTGAGCTTGATGACAATGATGCGTTTTCTTTCGGATTTTTCGAAGACTCCGTGATGCTGTACTTACCCTATGGAAATACTGTAGGGAAGGAAATCGCCATCGACGAAGTAGGTGGTTTGTAATGGATGGGATGGGATGATATGATATGATATGACACGTTTGTTGCATGGTGGTTTGTCGATCACCTCATCAAGATGGAACGATCCTCAAACTTCTCCTCTCCTCTACTGTATTGTATGTACCCTTTCGACCCCACCAACTAACTATTCAACTGTTCTCGCAAGCCTTCGTTCGCGTTCGAGAAAATCCCATTGTTATATAGGTACTAAGTTATAGTACGAACTGGGAGACTGGTAAGTAAACCAAGGATACGTGGACTGGAAAATATAACTTTATATCAGCCTGTCTATACATCCATTACCTGGTACCTATAGCTGGCGATAGTAGTCCAGGACTTACCTACCGTATTTCCCATACCATCCTCCCATCCATTCCCTACAGTAATCCAGGGAGCCAGGAATTAGAAACCGCGTCTCGAACCAAAACCAAACCACCCTTGGTTTCAATTTTTTCTTTCTATGATCGTTTTTTAAGGGTCTGTGAATAGTTGGTTGGTTGGTACCTAGGTTTGATTTCGCCGTTTGGTTCGGTTTGTTGGAGTAAGGAAAATTCTTTTTCTTTTCCTTCTACTGTATTTGTCGCCGCACTTGCTGTACTGTACAAGGTTACCAGTTAGATATAGGATATACTAGTTATAGTTATAGTAAATAGTTAATTTATTAATAAGTTAAGGAAAGTTCGTAATATCTGTTTTCTATTTTCTATAAGCTTCTTTCCTTTCCTTTATAGGCTTATACGTCCTTAGGATAACGCGACGTCTTATAGGAGATTTAAAAGACTATATTAGACGTTTATATATAACTTATATATATTATATTATTACTATTAATTATTTTCTATTTAATAATAATAGTAATAAGAATAGTAATAAGAATAGTAATTGAGGAATACCTTGCTATTTTTTATTTATATAAATTATATTAGTTTTTTAATAGTTTCTAGAATCCTCGGTAGACTATAGTATAGTTAGCGAGATATAAGGCGGGGCGGGGAAATCTATAGGTAGAACTACGACGAGTTGCTGGTGGAATACACTGTATTGATATTATAAGTAGAGAAAAAAAGAAAAAAAAAAAGAACAACGATCCTATTGTGTGGTATATCCCTCCATGTCGATATTATCCTCGTACCGCACTCTACTTTATAGTACTTCTAAAGTAAAATCAGAAACAGAAACTCACCGCCCGCATATTCCCATACCATATTCCATATTCCCATATTAACCCTTAAATCCTACCTCCTACCTCAATACAGTAGGGATTTAGCAGCCAAAGTTCGCCAAACGTCCGCGAGGCCGTTGTGTTGTCCCGTGTCTGTCGTATTTACGCATCGACCAACCTGACCAATCCACTGGATACGATGTGGTTCCATGGATATCTACTCTAGCTTGCAGGCCTCGTAATGGCAATGGAATGGCAATGCATATCCCTAGAAATTAAAATATCACGCTAGAGGCCCGACCCCAGTCGGTGGCGGCTTCTAGAAGCTTGCCTTTTTCGTAGAGTCGTCACCATACAGTGAGTGTCATTCCTCCTCCCGAGGTCCTTCTAATCTCTCCACTGCACGGGAACGGGAATGTGTTGGCAATTTGTCTCCTAAATCCGAGGATTGTACGAGGTGAGGTGATGTGTTGTGCTGTGTTGTAAGCAAAGGAGAGGAGCGGAATGTCACATCGGACTCGCCGTGAGGAAGATGGTAATATATTCTCCTTCTCCTTCTTAACGAAAGGAGTACGCCGTGAATATCCATAGGAATTTCTGGTGCTGTAGTAGGTAGTTGTTGTACTGGGTTGGGTTGGGTATCGATGGAGATGGAGATGGTGGTTGCGTGATAGCACGTGCTTCTGTCTAGCACCTAACGCCGAGCTGGAGTATTCTTATTAGAAGGAAGAAGTGGAGAGGATGGGGAAGGTGTGGATGTGGATGTGGATGTGGATCTGGTGTTGCTGCTCGCTTATGATGGATAAATTTATAAACTTTGCATTTATCCAGTGGGTACAGACGGACGGAGAAAAGAAAATAGAAAATAGAAATAGACAGACCCTAAATATACCTAGCCATCCAGGTACTGCAGTGTAGAAGTACTCGAGTACCTCCGTGGCCTTGTTCATTGGATACTCGGGTTCATCGTCGGAGGAAAGTCGCGGCTCGGTAGTCGTGCTTCCTGATGGCACCGCACTGTGAGAGGATGGGGAGAATCCCTTGTCTGGGGTAAGCCGTGAAGTTGGCCGCTCCAGGACAGTAGTGCGTGCATGCTCCTCTGCAAGTTTCCGGTGATGACGAGGAAATGAAAACTTGAGATCTTCTTCATAGCCGATGGAAAGCGGTTCTGAAGAAGGAAGGGCTCGTAGAGTTCGCGATGCGAGAGTGGTCCTCGATGTAGAGTACCAGGTACAGTAGAGTATAAATCCATATCCTTCAAGCTAATCCAATCCAGTCCAGTCCAATCCACTCTCATCTCGTCTCACTACGGTACGGTACTCTACGCGCAAGTATTCATTCCTAAAAAGAACCCCGCTTCGAGAGGAGACAATCCCAATCCACGCCCAAAATGGTAGGTCGTGTACTCTATGCACGCTGTAAACGAGCATCCAACCAACCCTCTTTGGAACGCCGAGCCCTTCGTCAACGCCCGATTAGGGAAGAGAGATCCCGTGGATATGCAATCCTAGATCCGAGTCTGAGGACCTCGTCGATTTCTTTGCTTGGTTGGTGGAGATTCTGGAGGTACCTGCGTTGATGGATAGAATGGTGCGATTCTTGGGGTGGGGAGGATGTTTTTTTGGGTGTGTGAGGGATGGTGTGTTTGTGGTGGGGTTTTGAGGAGGGAGCGAGAGAGAGAGAGAGAGAGAGAGAGAGATTGAATGGTACGTAGGGATATACTCGTAGTAGCAAGCTAGATCTGGGCTGGTGTTGAGTTTTTGTTTTCACTGGAAAATTGCCATGATCGCCTCTGTTTGATAGATATTTCATTAACCGAGTTTTGTGCGTTTTCATCGTTTTTTCGGTTCACTTCTCCGCGTCCGAGGATGTATCATGTATCTACAGTAGAGATGGTTCCTGCGAGAAAAAGAATGCTAGTCGTTGCATGTACATCTACTGGCGATTTCCAAGAAAAGCGTTGTAGTTAAGCCAGGCAGGCACTTGTATGTATTGCAAAGTTGAGGGGGAAAGAGCTACCATGATATGGTACCTACATACTATCATACGCGCTTTCCAGCGGAAGCGTAAACCCTCATCCACGACAGATGAGCTCTTTCCGCGAGAAAGAGCAAAAGCAAGAGGAAGATCTCAATAGCCCGGTGACTCCTGGTCTTGCTCCACGCCTGCCCTTTCCATTTCATGTTCTTTTTGACTGTCTCCATCTTTCAACTTCAACTCTCTAGATCCCTCAAAAGCGTGGCTGCATCTGCATCTGCACTAAAACCGAGATGTGAATGTCAACTCGCCCTACACGTGTGCTTCAGCTTGTCCTCGTGCTCAACTTCCCTCAAAATGCCATCTCGAGCCAACAGAAGCAGTGTCAATTGCTGCACCAGCCGTACTCCCCCTTCTCCAGATGGAGAACCACCTCGACTGGCCGTATCCCCAGTCAAAACCCCTCAGCGATCAGTCAACGTCGTACATGAGTGCCGCAAAGAATCCAAAGAACTTACAGAACCTAAAAAAACCAAAGAATACAACCCACCCGAAGGAGCCGATACCGCACTCATACCTGTTGCAGAAGGTGTCGAACTTGAACTGGATCCCATATTTGAAAACGGCAATGCAAGAGCTGTCTCAGGCGAGCCAGAAATCACACCTGCCCGGCAGGCAAGCACTTTGAAGCTGCGAAGCCTCCTGCTGGGAGATAAATCGGACACAGACGAAGAATGGGAACAGATCAAGCTAAAGAAGAGCTCGAGCACGTTGAGTGCTGTTAAACAGAAATTGAAAAAGCACCTTTCACGAGAAACTACTTTATCAAAGCGTCGATCCGTTTCCAGCGTGGGAACGACAGACAAGGAAATCGAGCGTCGAGCCGAATTGAAACGCATACGCCACAAGCGAATCCAGCTGGAGTTGAGCAATGAAGCCAGTTACGATGAGGATGCAAAGTCGCTTTCGTCCATTGCCGATGCCGATACTACATTGGGAACTACTATCAATTCATCTTGGAAACCACGAGAAGCCATCCCACTTCCACGACGAGTTAGCCCTTCTTTATCATATCCATCATACCCATTCCCAGCCGTTGCCGAAGGACCTTCTCTAAACGAGTGAGTTCTGCTACCCCAGCCCCAAGTTGAAAGTGGCTAACAGCTGGAAGGCAAAATGAAAAGGCAGAAACAGACGCCATCAAGGCGGAAGTTAGTCCAGACAAACTACCACAGATTGACACAATTATTGGTACTTCCAGCGACGCACCGAAAAAAGAAGACCGGACGATAAGTAGATCAAGTGGTACGATTTCCCAAAGACATAGCTCTCCTATTCTTCACGATGGAGATTCCGGCCACTTTGGGTTTCCGATTGTAACTTGTCAGCAAGAGAGAAAACTAAGTGAAATCCCGCCGATTCCACCAGCTCCAGTCATTGAGCCAAAGCGGCTTGCAAGCATTCCGGAGCCAACAAGGTCATCATGGCGATTATCTTTTGTCTACAACAGCAATTCCAATCAAGAGTATAAGATCCCAATTCCTGCCACAATTGAAGAAACAACGATGAGTGGGCCAACCCTGCGGAGATGGCTTCATGGTCAAGGACTTCGATCCTCATCCAATCCAATCTCAAACTTAGACAACAAGGACATCTCTAAAAATTCATCGAATCCAAAAACCCCAGCATGCCCAGTCCCTCACGATGTTTCGGGCGTCGATGGAGGAACTGAGAGTGACTTGCAGACCCCACACCTCCATCAAATGGGGATATCACACCGGCTGGCTTCCAGAACTCTCATGCCATCTCCTTCATCGCCTGAGCTGATCGGTTGGGGTTCAGTCACTCGTGCTGATTCAAGTAGTGACACTTCACTCGTTCGTATTGAACGATCCCGTTTCCTTAGAAACACCTCAGACTCCATAGCTTTGAGTGGCTGCATACCTCAATCTTGGGGTAACGTATTACAAGATCAAACATCATCTCACTATCCTTCCACAGGTAACAGCATCCAGCCATCTGCTGAAAGCTCTCGCTTCAACTTGGCATCAATTTTGGCAAGTAGCATGAACAGCCCCGCAGCATCCGAGATTGACAGTAAGTTGTTCGCAATCTTTCTACAAGCTTGAAATTTTCACATCGCTGATTACGCCTCGCTTAGAATTGGAATTCCCAAATCTGGAAAAGCCCTTGACCATTGCGACGACAGCAAGTGACACATCCCCTAGTCGACCGCTCCCGCTCACTAGACAACCCCGCAAAACAGCATTTGATGATAGCTCATTGCTTGTATCCGAAACCGAATCATTCCGTGAACGAGAAGCAGAACTGAGCATCGTCAAAACCAGATTCGCTTCCGCGGAAGCCAGACGAAGCCCCAGCACACCTGTCTCCAGCAAATTCCGAGAGGAGTTTGACTTGGAACCAAAAGCCGATGAAACATCAGTACCACGCAAGTCCTCGAGATTTGGCAAATTGGCAAAGTTCGCAATCAAATCATACGACGGTCCTTCATCTCCTCTTCATCATTCCAAGGAAGAATTGCTTACGGTACCCGTTCCGGGATTCAACCCCAAGCCATCAGGACAACTTCAGAAGACAGAAGACCCAATGGGTGGTTCTTGGGGAGGTAGTCGTGGGAAAAGGCGCGGCCTGCGTCGGAGAAAAGGCAGTGATGAGCCAAAGACTGTGTTTGCTGCTTTGATGATGAAAAGGAAAAAGGACCCAAAATCCGATAAAAATGGTGAGTCTGATGATAATTTGGAGGCCAAAGACGTTGTCATGGATTTGTGGGAGGACGAGATGGCCGCGATCGCGGGCAAAGCCAAAATGAAAAGCAAGAATATTGTCAAAAAGAAGGTTCCAACAGGCCCAGACCTGCGGTTTCCACCATCGTGGTCGCGTTTTCCAAGTCATTCACGACATGAGAGGAGTTTTAGTGCTGGACGACCTGAGAATGTTGAAGCAAGGGACTTTGCCATGACAATTGCAGGTAATGGTGAACCTACCTGGTATCTTCATGAACGGAAGCATCACTTGTATCATTATGAAGGTGATGATCACCCATCTCATGCGGATGATGCAAGAAAGAAGGGAGTTGTTGAAAAAGTGGCAAAGAAACTCAAAGAAGAAATCAAGAATTATCAAAATGCAGGTGAGCCGCCTGAGATTGAAGATACCTTCGGCAGAAGAAGCAGTCTTAACCCGACTTTGCATCTGGATCGTCCCGAGTTGGAGATTCTGCCCATGGAACTTCGAAGTGCGGCTCAGATGGAACAGGAAGTCATGGAACAACTAGCGGAACAAAAGAGGCTCGACAACCTTGCCGATATGGATATGGGGACCGTGGATGGAAGTGTTGACGAGGATAACGTACTACCACGAAGCGTCAGTATTGCTGATCCCAAATTCTACGATGAATGTCTTGTGCACAGTAACAAGACTGGATGGCCGAAACGGTCCGAAAGCAAGAAAGGAAAGTATCGAACGTGGAGTGCGAAGGATCTGGCGGAGTGGGATGGGTCTGAACTGTGTGGAAGTGTGCGAAGTGGTTGTGGAAGTGGGAGGCGTCGAAGAAAGGAAGTGAGTTTGAGGAAGAGCACGGATGATTATCATGCGGAGTTGAAGGAGATGGAGAGGTTGGAGAGAGAGAAGGTTTTGAGGGTTGTGGAGGAGGTTTGGGGGAGGAAGAAGGGGAAGGGGAAGAGTGAGATGGTTGAGAATAGTGTGAAGGAGGTTTCTCTTGAGAAGGACTTGTGATGGTGAAGCGAGGGGGACTTTTACGTATCCCGTGGGGTATTCTTTGTTTATTTGAGGGTTGGGGATGGTTTTTGGTGTTGGTTGTTGTATTTCTTTGAATGACCTAGGCGGTGTAGGATTCTCGATTGCTTGGTGTGTTTGGTATTGGGTTATTGTATGATGGTATTTGGTTTCTTTGGTATGGAATGGAGTGAAATTGGGATTTGGGAGGGTTGGTGGGGTATTGTATAGCAAGTGGTAGGTATACTTTGGGTGTTATTGATTGGGATTCGTTTGGGGTGTGTATTGGGATTAGGTGGACGGAGTAGGAGTATAGATTAGATTAGTTTTATATTTGTATTGTCTTGTATTATATAGAATAGTAGTTTGTATTCTTTGTTTCTCTTTATACTTTTCTTTTCTTTGGGAATCTAGAATCTAGAATACTTGGTTATAATTCGTAGAAGTATAGATATAAGTAGAAATATAAATGGGAGTAAAGAAGTATAGTAGTTCCTTAATAATAACTAGGTAAATAGGTAGGAGCTTTGAGATAAGGAAGGTATAAGGTAGGGAGACTTGGTTTTCTTAGAGTTTATATATTTCGAATCGATCGGTTATAAAATTATTCTAATTCGTATAGTAAGTATTAACTTCGCTCGATTAAGTCTTATCTCGAGGTCTTTTACTTTTTTTAGGTATTATTTACTTTTAGTATTAAGTACTAATCTAGGTATCGTATTATATAAGTTTATTAGGTAGGAGTATGCCGTTTTGATTATTATTTTGCTTATATTACTATTGTTATATAGATGGTTATTTATATTATTTTTAGGGGAGAAGTTGTTTAGGGGAGAAATTGTTTAGGGGAAGGAGGAGATGGGAGAGAAAGGGGGTAATTGTCACGAATCACGTTCTCACGTGATACTTGTCATAATAAAGAGGCGCAACCCTCGAAAGGCACATCCAGGTTTCTTATAGCAAATAGGGATGCTTAGACTGTGTGTGTGTGTGTGTCTATTTAACGTCTAGGCGGGCACGTACGCAAGTCACGTGCCCTTCAGTCCCCGTTGGG
>CAJVRM010000447.1:0-15894 GCA_911693285.1 Hymenoscyphus albidus | reverse complement strand
AAGGGAGCCAACACTACAATTCACTGGGTACCAGGCCACACCGACATCCCAGGAAATGAAAAAGCAGACAAGCTTGCAAAAGCGGCTACTACAATCCAACCATCCACTCAACTCACTAGTTTTGCTATGCTTGGAGTCAAAATAAGGCAAATCCAGAACAAAGAATGGCACCAAAAGCTTACTACACATCCTGCCCACCATACAGAACCATCAACCAATCAACACTCGTATCGAAGGGAATTCCCATGGAAGATTTTATCAAAGCCTCGCGTCCCTCAAGGAACAAAAAGAGAGATAGCCAGCGCCTTCTACCAGCTAAAGCTTGGCCATGGCCATTTCAAATCATACCTACACAATCTAGGCCACACCAACAACAACCGCTGCAGATGTGGAAGACAAGAGACCCCTACGCACCTACTTCTTATGTCAAAATAAGGCAAATCCAGAACAAAGAATGGCACCAAAAGCTTACTACACATCCTGCCCACCATACAGAACCATCAACCAATCAACACTCGTATCGAAGGGAATTCCCATGGAAGATTTTATCAAAGCCTCGCGTCCAGAAACTGGAGATGCTAGGAAAGTACTTAAGCGCAACCTCCTCAAACACTACATTCGAGAATTCACCATGAAATCCCTCCTTCACACCACTAAAGGAGTTGAGGCCACATTAGACTTCCTACGCACCACCAAAATTGCTACTAGAATATGGCACACACAACGAGTAGCCGAGGAGGAAGAGGAAGAGGAAGAGGAAGAGTAGGATACAGGGCGTGAAACGCAGGGGGTGTACTACAACACACTTTTTCTTTCCTTTGTTATAACCAGAAGCCTTGCTGCTTCCAACAACCCAACAACTGTATTCACCACAACCCCCTTCTCACACATGTATTTAGTACAGTTTCATTTATCTGCTGGAGGGAAAACCCCCAGCCGTGCTACTATAGTCTCAGACTCACACAGCACGTTAAAAGGAATAATAATAATAATAATAATACTATAAACCTTACTAAGTTTAGTAGTATAAGTGTGACGGTTATGGTCACGAGGGCTGGATGTCACATGCTCGCTTAGCGAGGCGCTAGCGCGCACGACCTGTATTGAGGGAAAACCCCCAGCCGTGCTACTATAGTCTCAGACTCACACAGCACGTTAAAAGGAATAATAATAATAATAATAATACTATAAACCTTACTAAGTTTAGTAGTATAAGTGTGACGGTTATGGTCACGAGGGCTGGATGTCACATGCTCGCTTAGCGAGGCGCTAGCGCGCACGACCTGTATTTAGTTCCCAGCTCTCTTGAGCTCTCCTTCTTTCCTCGTCTTTTGTCCTAAGAATAGAGTGTTAATTGTTCTGAGTTCTACCTGAAGCACGTCTGTCACAATAAGGGGCCTCCCTCTTCTTTAAAGTAAGGCTATGCCTAATAGGTATTAGTAATAGTATAGGTAAGACAAGCTCCTTATTAAGATAAGCTTACTCTATCTTATTAATACTCGAGTTATCTTTTATAATTAAGCTAGTATCTATATCCCTAAAACTAACTCCGGCGTCTTAATATTAACCTTAACCCCAGTATAACCGAATTACTCTTATTATATACTACTCCTTCTTTAATTTAAGGTCCTCCTTAATCTAATCCTACTTACGTAACTCTTGCCTTAGTTATTTGTTATAATTAAGTTAATTCTAATAATTCTAATTCTTTTTAGTAATAGAGGTAGTAATCCCTCTCTTATTATTACTATCCTTATCCTTCTATATAAAAAGAGATAATAATCCTATATTCTCTTACTATAGTCTACTATAACTCCTATTCTCCTTATTCTTATTATCTATCTTAACCTTATTAAGAGTACCCTTAGATAGCGAATCCTCTTTATTAAGGGCGCCCTTAGATAGTAAACCCTTACTATTATTACTAGTATTATTATTTAATTAAGGAGTCTTATTACTTGTTAAACTCCTACTAGGAGTAGATACTAGTCTCTCTTTATTAGGGTCGGGGTGTGACGAAACTCAAACTATCTGACAAAGGTAATCGTTTCGACGGTTGGTATGCGGGTAAGAAGTACAGATGCCCCGGGTTGTTTACTCGGAGGTAAACTCGTCACTTGTTAACAAAGAAGTAATAACTTAATAACTAGATCGCTAAACTAAGTTGAGCACGAAGCTCCTATCTAATGGCAGACGTGCCAGTCTTATATAGAACCTTCGTTCTCTCTACATCGCCTACATCACCTGTCGATGTAGTCGACCTGTGACGGTTCTAACCGTCACCACCATTCGGATCACGTGGTCTCGCTTAGCGACCCACACCAAGTATTTAGATCGAAGCTCTCTCGAGCTCTCCTCTTCTCCTCAGCTTAGAATCTTTGTTTAATTGACAGTTCTACGATTCCACAACCTACACCGTGGGCCTTGCGTACGTGTCGTCACACGACCTCCTATCGCTAACATTGACTGTCGATACAGGCGATGCGATTGATCACGTGACTACATACACGAGAAATCCCTGGATCGCTTAGCTAGTCTAAGCATCCCTATTTGCTATAAGAAACCTGGAAGTGCCTGTCGAGGGTTGTGCCTCTTATTATGACAGGTATCACGTGAACACGTGATTCGTGACATAGACGAATATGATTCTCTAATAAAAGCTTAGTATAGCTCTAAATTAACCGGAGGTAGTATTTTATAGTAATAAAAAGAGAAGGTACCTTAGAGCTATAGGAGTATAAGAATAGATATAAAATAAGGGGTAAGCGTAACCCGCTACTCCCTCCTTCCTATTTAGGAACTTATAACTAACTAATTTATACTCTTATTAGGACTTCTATTAAACAAATATCTTATTAATCGAATCCCTCCTAAAACTAACCGACTATAGGTAGTATAGTAGACATAACCGCTCCTCTTATAAAGGATATTATAGAAGCAAAAGTCGAAGTCGTAATAGCTACGAATAGCGTAACTACCTCCTCCTCCTCCTCCTATTCTAAGCAACAAGGGATTTAATTAATGGTAGTAGTGTTTAAGAAGGATATTTAGTAGTAGAAGTGGTTTATATAGTAGGGTTTCTAGGGCAAGGAATTATATAAAGGTATTAACAGTAATACCTAATTCGATAGTACTACCTGATTCGATAGTACTACCTGATTCGATAGTACTACCTGATTCGATAGTACTACCTAATTCGATAGTAAAACGAGCTAATATTTACTTGTAGGAGCGATCTACGATATCCACGGTAAAAAATCGAACGTAGGAGCAACCTACGATATCTATAGTATAGGACCTAAGGTAGAAGCCTCCTCCTTTATAAAATTTATAAACGAAGGTCTCTTGGTAGTAGTAGTGGTCAAGGTTATTTAGTAGTAGAAGAGGTTTATATAGAGGGGGGGTAGAGTTAAAGGAGTATTAGAGTTATATTCGAGGGCAGGAGTATTTAAGTTAAATTCAAGCTTATTTACTTATATCGAGTAGTTTTACCTTTAATTTTAGCGCTAGCATATGACCCTAACCCTGAGCCACTTTACGATTTACGACTTGCGATTTCCTATAAAATAACCTTGAAGTCGAGTATTTATAATTTACGATTTACAATTAAGTCATCTAGTTTAGTAATAGATTCGGGATACCGTACTTATCCATACATCTTTCAGAGATACCAAAAATAGAAGTAGGAAAAGTTTTCTTGTTCAAGTTCTTTGGATTATTAAAACCAATCGCATAAGAAGTTTCCAACCCTAAAGCAAAGATTACTATACCTCCTACACTTGGTCATAATGAATCATTTAACATTCTGTAGGAGTTTACTAACAAAGTTGGCCTCTCTCACTTGCTCAAGTTTTGTCAAAAAGCGAGGCCCTAATGAAAAAATATTTAAACTCTTGCCCTAAGAAAGAAGAACAATGCAGGAAAGTGTTGGTTTAGGGCCGGTGTCATCGTCCAAAGTCCCGTACCTACAAAAAAGGAATAACCATCCATGTGCCTCTACTTCACTAAAAACACAGTAATCATTTTTCCTAAGCGATGCTTACAAAATACAAATGAATCCTAATTTCCCTCTAACAGAGTTTTAGATAAGAAGGTTTCTTACTGTCGATATATAAGCTACTGTCGAAAGACAAGGATACACCACCATAAAAAAGAAGAAAAAGACAGAGAGAAAGAACTAGATGTATCAGTTTCCGCGAATAGCACAGGGCAAGATATTACATTTACGATTAACAGGCGTACTCTTGATCATCGTCATACGCTTCCCGTCAATGCGTAAATTCCCCAAACTAGATCTTCTAGTTTTTGACCACGACTTCACCATTTGATCGTGCTACATATATATCTTCCATTGATATCCTAATTTGCTTACCCTGCTTTAATATAAAATATTCGACACTCTGAACCCATTTAGCTGAGATCTGGATTGTTTTTCTTGTCATCTTGTAACATCTGAACTTCTCTACTAAAACTTTGGTCTTTCTTGTTTCTGCTGCTTCTATTGTTACTAGCGTGTGAGATATCTCTTCCTATTTCGAAAGCTGCGAATATTATGGTCGTCGTTTATGAATATGGCCTACTAGCCCTGTCCCAGATATAAAGGAGTTCAACCAGTCACTGAGAAATCAACTGCTACTTTTATACCACACCTACCGTAATTATCAGCCCTCACAATATCAGGAATGGAATCCGCTACCCTTAACCTCTTACGCTTTCGTCTGACCCTCAAAGGCACTCTAGTATACTAATCAGTACACCCTAAACACAGTAACAATTTTCCCCAAGCGGCGCGATACTTACAAAATACAACCACAAATCCCAATTCCCCTCTAACAGACTTTTAGACAATAAGTTTTCTTGCTGTCGATATATAATCTGCTGTCGATCGACAAGAACACACTACTTTAACAAAAACAAAGTTTACGCTTGTTTGCCTTAAATTTACTAATCAGATGTGCATATTAAGCCTCGTTAATGTGATGTCTAGCGTTAAGATCGTAGCGTGGGTAGGTAATGTTAATCTCGTCGCATGTTTCGATAAGATATTGTACTTGTGAAACCTGTGGTTGGTTACTCAGCTGAGATCCCAGACCCTCTTATAAAGGGTTGGGTGGTGGGAACCTCTTTTCCGAACAATTCATTTACAACCCCTCAAATTGATCCCAGGCCTTTCGAGCTCGTAATAAATATCCCAAGTTCGACAACTTAGCCGTCTAACGGGCACTTTTGGTCTATCTATACTACCAGGGGTGGAAGAATAAAAAGGGGAATAGATGTATATGAATGAAAAGCATAACTTACATCACTACAGAAAACAAGGTACCGGTATTAACTTCCATGAAGCTCAACGCCTTGGAAGCTCACAGAGATTACTTACGTACCAGCCACCAGAGCTTTCGCTATCCAACAGCCGTTGTCTTCTGAAACACTTTCCCACGATATCTTGTGGGAAGGTATAGGGGAGGGTAATGCCAGTAGATTAACATGTGTCGTCAAATACGTATAGTACATCAAGAAAACCCATAAATCATATCAGATGGAAGTTAAATAACAACTCAGAATATACATGGTATAGTACCTTCCACTCCCTCCCAATTCCCCCTCCCTATTCGCATAAATAGTGCAGCTAGGTATATCGCTCCCCCTCCCCTCCAGCGCCTCTATTCTCACTTAAAAGAAGTGACACAACATAAGCGAACTCCAAATCCACCACGAAAATATCTGCTCAGCAGAATTTATCCCTCTCAGACACATGTGATATGAGACCCGAGAAAAATGCGGGAGAGTACCTCACATTTACACCTACTAATTAACTAACCCCTCTACCGCCCAAGACACCTTTATCTTTTATATAAACCCCCAAAATGGTCTGAATGCTCTTGTTGTCAACGTTGAAATACATGCTATTGTCGAAACCTACACTACACTTTAAAAAACTCATAAGAGTAGTCCGGAGGTCCCTACCTCTATCACCCACTCTCTTTACTAATAACATCTCCACCTCTTCGACCGAATTCTTAAATGGTATTAGTAGTACCATTCCTCTATCCCTCTCCTCCCAATCTTAGGGTTAGGATGATATATTTTCGCTTCGTGTATGAACCTTAGGAATCAAGAGACGTCTTTTATAGGCCAGGCAAGAAAAGTAGCGATGTTGACGTCGATCGAAGACGTTGTAGCTTCAAGCTATCCCTTCTTTGGCAGAGAGAGAGAGAGAGGAAAGGAGAGCTCCGAATCTGCAACGCCCGAGAGTTTGAGATCCTTAACATTTTGATATAACACGATTTAGTCTACAAAACAACCAATCTTCCTTGCTAAAGCTATGCTTCAATAGATTTTATTAGCTTAGTAAAAGGGGAGAAGTATTTTCTTTTTATATCTTAGTATTATATCGGGGTTAACCGTACTATAATCTTACTTATGCTATAAATGAGTAACCTAAATCTTTGGAGCGGCAAGTTGATGAATCAATCGTTCACGACGATCGATAGGTTATTTATATGACTTAAAAAGATGGGATACTAAGATACTTTAGTAAGATACAATAATACCTGATAAGTAGGTAATTTCCTTCCACTCGTAGTAACTAAAAGGAATTCAAGTTCATCAAAAGACCAACTAACATCGAAGCAGAGTAAATAACAGGAACATCGCCGATTACTATATCATTACTTCGTCCCAGGCGAAATAAATGTAGGTTTATCAGGGGTTTTTACCCTGTTGCCAACCTTACATTAGCCACCCTAGAAAATCTACATTTATTCCGCCTAGGACGACGTACTTAGCTAGGTATATTCATATTCCGCACAATGGCTTCTGTACCAAGTCAAAAATGACGACAACAGTGACTTCAGGGGGAGAAGGAAGAGTAGCGCAAACCGAACAGAAGGGTTCCGGAAACTATTCCGAATTTCCTGTACTGTACTGTACCGTACTGCTGAAAAAATTCAACCCAACCAGACACCAATAAAATGATCAATCCCATCCCACCCCGTTCCTCGAGAAAAAATAAACTTTCACCCAGAGACCAACTTCGTAAGCCGCAATCTCTCCTCATCCTGGAATCTTGACTTTCCTCGTAAATTATGTTAAAGGCGGGGGGAGAGAGGGGCAAGGGGGGCCATGTCATCACCGACTGGACCGGGGAATATTTTTCTGGTGAGGGATGAGGGACGAGGAGAAAATAAGGACATTAATATGGGAGGGTTTCTGAAGTAAGCTTCATCACTTTTTGGGGTGGTAGGGGTTACCTGATGGGGGGAAATTCGTGGCAGTGTGAGATGGCCGAGGATGGGAGGAGTGAGAAATTGAGAGTTAGTGGGCAGGGCATGTTGCTGGGATTAATACTGTAAATTATTACCAAAGATATCCATTGAGTGGTTTCCTTCTTGGGGGTTCCCTGCTTGCGGACGCCGCGCTGAAGGGGGTTCTTGGTCATGTTGGTGGTGTTGCCACCTCCAAGTAAATTTGATGTACGGACTCACGGAAGTTGTGGGTGAGGAGGGGTTGTACTGTAATCAAGGTGTACTCGTACGTCTGCTTATGGGGGTGGGACATGAATTGCCTCAGAGCTTTCACATGATGAGATCAGGTTCCGTTGAGCTCTTTTTCCATGTCGGCAAGTAAACAATTGGTAACTGGTACCGTCTTCGTAGGCTGGAAAACGAATAGACCGTTATCTTTCAATCATCCGGCATGTGTCGTGCTCACAACCCAATAACGGAAACTCCAATAATGTCACCAACCCAAAATTCTTCCAAGGTTTGTCTCCCATGCAGACGCATCGGCAATAGGAAAAAAGAAGAAGTCTCCGTCTTCATTGAGCCATTTTCAATCAGCATCTAACCACATCCAGAAAGCGATACTTCCGTACCTGACTAAAAATACTACTTGGCACTAACGCAGCAGGGAAAAGTTGTGCCTGAGTGCTCTCCACCAATCAATGGAATGAAATGGTCTTTCGGACGTGTTCGCTCGGAGCTATATGCGGCCAAAGTGGCCAAAATAAATGAAACGACACCTTGATCATAATTGCCATCTGTTACTTGTACATGACAGGCCTGACAGCGCAGTCCCAGTTTTGCTAAGCCCTGCCAAGGTGCCAGGTTTGATTCCAGGGGGCCTTTATCGCGACTTTTGCAGGGATTCAGATTAAAGAATGGTGATCAGGTCTGGATGGGACGATCCCGAATCCAGATTTTCACTGGGGGAGAGGATGTACTCGTAAGGCTTCTTGTTTTTTGATCGAGGGTTCGTCCCAACTTTGAGAAATGATTCAACCGCCTGGACAAGCGAACTGCGTTTCTTCCGCCAAGTTTATAATATACAGTATATTATTGCGTTGTTGACCTTGGGGTGGGAGAGAAGAGTGGTGCTTCGGATCCATGGCAACGACGGGTGGACTTGAGAATGTGTTGGTGGTGTTGGTGTTGGTGTTGGTGTTGGTGTTGGTTGTACCAGTAATCACACGTTCTTCTCGAAGCCCGCTGAGGTGTTTTCTGCAGTCGTCATCAGGAACACAACCAGGGACGGACTCGGTACGGACGCAGGCACCTCTGCTGCTCTACTCAGCACAACAGCCCACTACTAAATACAGTACGTGCATGTGTTGTGCTGACGAGCTGCTGTCATTAATGTTGATGACCAGGGGAGACGCTGATTGTTGAGTGGACGGTGACGGCGCCGAGTAGAGTATACAAACTTGGTATCATGCTGCGAAATTTCGACAAGAAATGCATGAAGACAGAAAATACGAAGTACAGATTGACTTGGTCGTTCCATGGCCAATGCTTCAATCTTTACCGTGTACGAATCTCTGATACTTCTACGATGTAAATTCTTGCTGGACAGCCGCCCACCCGGAGTGTAGCGCTTCATAACCGCCTGGGAGGATCAACAAGCATCGCAAGGTACAGGAAAATCTCCACATATGGCGGCGTCAGCAGTGCAGCACCGGCGCCTCGCTTGAGCCTGAAATGGAAACAAAAAGTCCAGTACCGAAACTTCCGATTTGGATACAGACTGAAATCCGTGGTCGAATTGACCGAGAGACCAGAAAATAGATTCTGGTTCCTTACTGGACTTCGCTTCGTATCCCCTCTTCTTCGCTTCGTATCCCCTCTTCTTCGCTTCCGTACCTAGCGAGAGACGCAGCGAAAGACCCTGTACTCGAAGACTCGTAAATTTACAATACGGTAGCAGTGCAATTTGGTCGAATTGTTTCCTTCCGTGCTCCCATGGTGATGAGTGTTGACTTCCTTTGGACGAGTCCTTTTTTGCCACGCCTTCCAAGAATGGCTTTGAGCCGTATTTTGGGCCTGGCATCACACCCTGCCGCGTCTGCACCACCCACCAATTGCACCGGACGAAGTAAAAGCGATCCGTACCTGCAGCCGCGCCCCTCGGGTCTGGCCCACAAAATCCACCGATGCGGGACCTTCACACACCCTGACACCCCCAACGACTAAATTGACCCGTGATGCAGTGATGGTTCAGCACACCTGCCCACCTCCACTTGCCCACCTGCACACCCGCACCCTTGGACCTTCCCGCTACAAAGAACGCCCCTTCCCCCGGATCGTCTTCTGCCTTCGACTCTCTTCACGGCAGTCACCACCAACGACAGTCTCTTGCTCGTTCTCTCTCTCTCCCTCTCCCTCTCCCCTTCCCTCCCTCGCTTTTTGGCTTTCGGCTTTGGCCAACTTTCTATCCTTCGCTACCCGCAAACTCTACGGAGGTACCTCACTCTCTCTCTCTTGCTGAATACTGCGTATTCTAAACTCTTACCCGTACACATCCAACACCACCACTGCAAGCTCAGTCACCACATTTGCCCTCCTCGCTCTCACTTTGGAACAAACATCTTCCACAGGTTTGGATCATCATTTCCCAGATTTTGACCCGAAAAAACCTATCCAATCCCTCACCACAAACACACGCGGTTTGAGACCAGCATCAGCCAATCCAACGCCTTGCATTCCAAGTAAATCACCACCACTCGACTTTTGGTGGAAATTGGCCCTTTTTCTCGACGAAAAATCAAAACAAAAGGTCCGTATGCTCTGCTTTGTCACCCAACTTTTTTTCCTTTGTGAGATATACACAAAGCTGGCCCTTCATCACTTCTTCTTTCCTCTCAAGATCCCAAAGATTCATTCCAGTCGTTCCCTCCATCAACTACATTTCAACTCACTCGAGTCAATACGCTTAGCCAAGCTTCATCAGATACATACATACAACCATTTCATTTGCTAACAACCGCTGGCCGGTACAGACAAACACAACCGACAACGAAACCACGACTATAGATTAACATTTTCCCTCATTTCAAAATGAAGACCACCACTTTTGCTATCGCAGCCACTTCCCTGCTTCAATTAACTCTTGCTCAACCTTTCCGTAGGTTTCTTTCCCTTCATCAACCACCTGGTAAAATCTAACTCTCATATAGGTCGACATGCTCATCAGCACCAGAAGAAGGAACTCATCACTCACGTCGAGACAGTATACGTCGAAGGTCCTCACGTTATTGTCTACGTGGACCAATATGGAGCACCACAGTCTACTGAGACGGTTAACCCTGCACCCCCAACTGCAACACCAACACCAAGCCCTCCCCCTGCTCCTCCTGTAGCTCCAGCTCCAGTTCCTCAACCATATGTAGCTCCGGCCCCAGCTCCAGTTCCTAAACCATATGTAGCTCCTGCTGTAGCTCCGGCTCCAGCTCCAGCTCCTCAACCATATGTAGCTCCTGCTGTTGCTCCCCCTGCGGTTGAACCAGCACCAGCTCCTGTTGTTCAAGAAGCTGCTGCACCTCTCCCAACGTACTCAAACCCAGCTCCTTCTAAGCCTGCCCCCGCCTCTGTAGGAGATGGATTCGGATTCTCCTACTCCCCATACAACGGTGATGGAACTTGCAAGACTCAAGCCCAAGTCAACACTGATTTCGCAGCACTCCCAAGTGATTACTCTACCGTCCGTGTTTATGGCACTGATTGTGAGCAAGTCGCTAGAGTTCTTTCAGCCTGCAAAGCCAAGTCCATGAAGCTCTTCGCAGGTGTCTTCAACTTGGCCAACCTCAACTCGGAGGTTCAAACTATCATTAAAGCTGCAAATGGAGACTGGTCCCTCTTCGACACGATCTCCGTTGGCAACGAGCTTGTCAATGCAGGTCAGACCTCTCCAGGTGCCGTCCTTGCCGCTATGGATACCGCCCGAGGACTTCTCAAGACGGCTGGGTACACCGGACCTATCGTGACCGTTGATACCCTTGTTGCTACACTTGCTCATCCAGAACTTTGCGATAAATCCGACTACTGTGCTGTCAACTCTCACCCATTCTTCGATGGTAACGTTGCCGCATCCGAGTCGGGTAAATTCTTGACCGAGCAGATCTCCAACTTGAAGACCAAGCTTGCCAACAAGAACCAACGAGTTGTCATCACTGAGACAGGTTGGCCATCCAAGGGAGGCGCCAACAAGAAGGCTATTCCTTCCAAGGATACCCAACTTGCTTCTATCGAGTCCATCAAGGCTGCATTTAGCTCCAACCCAAGCTCTATCATTCTTTTCAACACTTACAACACCATGTGGAAATCCGACAACCCGTCCACCTTTGGTGCTGAGAAGTACTGGGGATTCCTTGGCGACTCTCCTTCGGGTTAAATTCAAACCCGTTCTGAGTTCAATATTGAGAAAATGGTTTCCTTTTTTCACACCCTCGACATTCTCAACAAACACACATTATTTTCTTGCTTTCAATGTATGATGTGATACAATTCGGACTACGAAACGAAACGAAAAAAGATCTGGTACAAAAGGAATGATTGAGTGGAAATTTTTGGGAGCACAAACTTCGCTTTGTACAAATTTTTGGGGCGTGTTTTCTTCTTTTTCATGGGGTATATATTTCGAAGGATACCATAAGGATTTCGGACTGGGGTTTATGGGTGACGAGGGATGAGCAGACGGGAATCTTGTTTCTTTGGCTCCTTTCAAGTTGATGGGTATTCCTCATCTCTGTGAGGTGGCTATTATCTTTTACACTTGTTTCACATGTACATATTTACAGTCCCGTTGCGCACAATCTTGTGCAGGACTGCTGGCACGCAATTTTTGGGAGATCTTTTTGATGAGAGAGAGGGGGGTTTATGAAGATATTTTTTGCACCTTCAAGACACATTAAGATTGAGTGCGATGTGATGACAGTGATGTTATGTTGAAGTGAGATGACAGATGTACAGTAAGAGGTGTTGTAGAGGTAGAGGCGTGCTGTGGGAAAGGGAGCTTTCGAGTTTGTTACCTCGACTTTCGTTGCTAAATCGTGGAGCGGGAGTAAGGGAAAGGTGTTCAGAGGTCCAAAATTAGTACTGTATAGTTCAGCGCGTATGCGTGCGTGGATGGGGTTCTCACTTGAAGTACATTTCATGACGTTAGTGATGTGCAATATGCTCTTCACGTAGACCTTTCTAGGACTTGGAATACAGTTCTAGAGGGAGTGGGGAGTAGAGTGTATATGGAAGACTGGAGGTTGAGATGGCTATGTGTAAGAAGGGAACCTTGGATAGGTAAGATGGGTAAGAGGTATGGGATAGTCACGTACACGCTGTTGTGAAAAGACTGGATGATGGGTGTTTGGGTACTTACTTGGATAGGATGGGATTTGGTGGATAGGATAAGGAAGAGGGAAGAGGGAAGAGGGAAGAGGGAAGAGGGAAGAGGGAAGAAGATATAGAGGAGAGAATGTTTGTTTTTGATAATGGAGTTGGGGGGTTGTGGTTGTGGTAGTGGTAGTGGATGGGGATTAGAGGGGATGGAACTTTGAAGGGGGTTTTTTGGTTGTTATTGTTTAGGTACTGTACTTTAGAGGGAGAGATTTGTATTGTATGTTATGTTTATTTATAAGCTTGTGACAGTGAGAACCGTAAACAGTGTGAATTAAAGTACCTGGTCCGTAAACGAGGATTTAATGCTAAAGAGAGAAGAAGGGAGTTCTAAGTACAAAGGTGGGTTTATATACCCGAGGCCAAGGAGGCGAGTCATCTTACTCGCGCGGTGGTGACCTACGTTCTGGCCAGGGACGTCACAGTGAGTAAAGCTAAACTTGTGGTTTCAAATTGACTTTTTTCGTAGAGTCGGTATTTTGGTCTTGAAGTGGGGAGCTTTATGAGGGCTAGGAGAGTAGTATGGTATGGTATGTTGTATATAGGAAGTGTCAAATGCTTTGTTGTAGGATGTTACCTGGGTATATTTGAAAGGTTGGTAAACCGTCTCTCGGGACAACTGAATCTTGTGGTCAATACGTATATTAATGTTGATAGCGCCTATGGATATCTTGAGCTCCCAAGACGTTGGAACTAATAGCCTATCCCGAGGATAAAAGGACGGCGTATGGGGAGATAGATAGATAGAGTAAGAGTTCGTCTAGTGGCCAATGGGATACAGGAGTCTTTCAGGCACTAATCGTGTTGAATGAGCTAAAGTTTCTGTTATTATGCAAGGCTAGAAAGGGGTTCTTGATTGTTGGGATGGTTGGATTGTGTTAGTATAGCAGCGGTTTGTGGTAAGGGTGGGATAGTTTCGAGAATCTTGGGGTTCTGATTGACAGTAGAAAGGATTTCGACGGCAGAGTGGGTGGTTGTATTTAGGACTTTATGAGGTAGCGTAGTAGGTCCTGTGAGTTGAGATTCTGTTTGGTTGGAGGAAGGGAGGTCAATCCGGATTTGGGAGATGAGA
The DNA here is from genome assembly GCA_911693285.1 of Hymenoscyphus albidus. Taxonomy (NCBI): domain Eukaryota; kingdom Fungi; phylum Ascomycota; class Leotiomycetes; order Helotiales; family Helotiaceae; genus Hymenoscyphus; species Hymenoscyphus albidus. Next base: position 2,160 of record CAJVRM010000447.1, on the reverse strand, counting down.
TGATTGTTGGGATTTAAGCCAATGTAGGCTGTAGCGCTCCAAACGACCATGTCGGATCATAGAGAAAGTTTTTATGGGTTGGATTCAGTGTGTGGTAACGTTGGGTCTTTATGTTGCAATTGTAAGCTGTGTATGCTGAGCGTTCGTGTGTGCACGTGGGTTTGTGGGTTCTTTGGTGTGGAATTACGGTATTTTGATGGGATGTGATGTGATGGGATGGAGGCTTATTTGAGAGAGGATGTTGTCTTGTGCTTAGGGTGAGTTGGCTTTATTCTACTGGTAAAATGCTGATGTGGGGTATGTGAGATGTTCTTCTTTTGCTGTTTCTTTTCCCGAATCCCTTTGGAATGGGGGTGTGGTTTGGTCTGGTTTGGTTTGGCTCTTAGGGTCAGAAAAGGGGTTATTTGGTCTGATTTGAGTTTGAGGTTTGAGGCTTGGAGGTGATATTATTGGTGATATGCAAGGGATGTGAGTGGCTATGTTTGGATTTCATTCATTTATTTTTGCGATTGGTGTTGTTCAAATTATGTGAAATGTGGTGTAGATAAGACGAGTAAGTAGACCTGATTACTTGTAACAGCCTATTGTCTTGTCTTGCAACTACTATATATAGAGATAATGTGTCCTCAGTATCGAATTCAGACAAAGCCAACGCTCTGGAAAAGGCAACAACAAATAAGCTATAGCAGGCGGGAACAATGGACTGGTTGCTGTTTTGGAGTCGGCCATATGCGTATGTATGGTGTCGCTTACAACGAGTGTGACTTGAACTACGAGATACCAGCTTTTTTGGATGTAGAATAAGGTTGTGAGGAGTTGAGCTGATGGTATAGGGCGAAAATGACACTAAGCTATTTTTGGACTGTAAATACTCCCAGAAATTAGTGGTCCAGACCTCGGGTTCTTGTGTTGTGAAGTAATTGTTCAGATAGTTCTTAGTCTAAGTGATGAGTAAACGTGACCCTACCACGATGATCAAATATCTTCATTGCCCCTGTCTTAGTCTGCTTTGCAGGGAGGTTGAACAACTGTATTTTTTGGCGATAAGTGAAGTGGTTCCTGTCACGGACAAAACATTACTCCTTAGATCTAGATATAGGTAACACCACCCAGGTCCACCCTTAATATGTTTCTTACCAGCTATTACATCACCCCTTTTTGAATATCCTTGCAACCTTGAGTCACCGCTTCTCTCCCTAGCAAGTGATTCGTTGACTTGTTGTATCGATTGTTATGTTTTCGTATATTTGTGTGACAGTTTTTGATTTAGTGAATAAGAGTTCGCTTCGCGATGTTGCGGGTGTACCCTTCCGTAGATAGACAAATACCTGAGGAGTGCGAAGAGCGTCTCTCTTCCCTCCTTGCGAACAATCTATTCCTTGATCCCCACCATAACATATTGTTCGCCAGCTTTTTTACTCGTACAGCGTGCACATCGTCGCTGTACCTATTGCCCTTGAAATACCTTTGCCATCGCCCATCGCCCATCGCCCATCGCCCATCGCCCTTGCCACTCGAGCTCATCATGCCTGTATTCACAGTTGAAGAACTCCAAGCTGCCGTTGATAATGGTACGCTTGGAACTTTCATCACTGATAACAACGACACCTTTCAGCAAGGCTTACGTGACCTGCTCTCGCTCTATAATCAAACCACCATCGACAAGAACACTGCAGAACAAGCACAGCACATCGCTGAGCAAGCTCAACAAGCCACTGAAGCAGATGCTCTACAAGACGCCAACGAGTACAATCGACAAGTCACTGAGTTCAACAACCGTATTGCGACTCTCAACACTGAGATCCAACGTCTTCAACACCTCCAAGCTACTCCTACTCCTACTAGTAACCCTCAAATCAACGAGTTACGAAACCAAATCGAACAACTTCGAATTCACCAGAATGCCCCTGCTCCACCTATCCGATCCGTCCCCCACGCAGACCCGGCCAAGTTTGGCGGCACCCGTAGATCCGCTATCGAGCTACGATCATATATTATCGACCTCAAAGTCAAGCTTCGCACTAATGCTGACTGGTTCCCAACTGAGCTAGAACAAATGACTTATGTCCTATCAACCCTAGAGGGAGAGGCACGTAAGCACATCGACCCTCACCTCAACGACGCCGGCGAGTTTACTACTTTGAACTCTGTAGAAAGTAT
>CAJVRM010000446.1:0-15031 GCA_911693285.1 Hymenoscyphus albidus | reverse complement strand
TCTCGTAGTCTCTTGATTAGGCGGCCGGGGAGTACTGCGTCAAAGGCACCCTTGATATCAAGTGTAAGAAGGGAGGCCTCTTGTTTGTCTGCGAGTGCCTTCTCTATGTCGAAGGTAAGGCAGGTAGTGAGGTCTGTGGCAGCTCTCAGAGGGAGGGCCCCGAACTGGTTTGGCCCTAGAATAGAGTGCTTAATAGCTATCCAGGACACTCTTTTTGCGAGAAGCCTTTCAAGCCCCTTTCCTAGGACTGAGAGTAGGGAGATTGGTCGGTATGCTCGAGGAGACGACTTATCCTTCTTATTCGGCTTTGGAATGATAGCAACAATTGTAGTACGGAGGATCTTAGGGTGGAACCCTATCTCTATACATCCCTTGAATAGAGTGTACACTAGGTGTGAGATCTGGTGTTAGGCAGCCTTAAAAACTCCTGTCACAAGCTTATCCTCTCCTGGTGCAGTAGAAGCCTTTCCAAGGACTGACTCTTCTACCTCGCGTAAAGTAAGAGTAGCCCAGGGGAGGGCACGCGTAGAGGTAGTTGGGGTGTTGATTGGAATGTCCCCTACTTCCGCCTTGTTTGTGAGTAACTCTTGTACTAGGATATTTTGCTTCTCTTGAGTAGTAAAGCCTAGCTGGCCAGCCGAGTCCTTCAAAGGGGGGGACTTGTATACCCCCGTACTCTGGTGCCACTTGCATATTTTGAAAACGTCCTTAGTCTTAGTAGCCTTGTAAGTCTTCCGCCTTGTTTGTGAGTAACTCTTGTACTAGGATATTTTGCTTCTCTTGAGTAGTAAAGCCTAGCTGGCCAGCCGAGTCCATCAAAGGGGAGGACTTGTATACCCCCGTACTCTGGTGCCACTTGCATATTTTGAAAACGTCCTTAGTCTTAGTAGCCTTGTCGATCAGGCTACGGAAGTGCGCTCCTTTTGCCTTGCGGATCTCCTGTCTAAGAGCCCTCTGAAGACCTTTCACAGCCTCTAGGCTGGCTTCGAGCCTTCGAGCTTCCTGGCCTTAGTGGCCGCAGACTGACACTCCTTGTTCCACCAGGGGTGTCCAAACCCATGCCCACGGCCTCTCTTAGCACTGCTGAGATACGCACTATGTATGCACTCAATGATAAATCTTGCTAGAGCCTCTAGCGATTCTGTGTTCGTTTGTTCACCTAGCTCGTACAACCATCGCTCTTCAAGCTTCCCCTGTAGAGCTACCTTAAAGTCTTTGACATTAAGAGTGCTAAATTTCAAGGGGGGGTCCTTCTCAGCTAGGCCTCTAAAGCACGACAGGCGAGTGAGAACCGGGAGGTGGTCAGAGCCGCACTCAAAAGTAAGGTCAACCTCTGTAGCTGCCCCTTTTTGATAGAGGTTGCTAGAGCAAAAGGCTAGGTCGAGAGTATTCCCAAGGTTGTGAGTTTGAGTACAAGGAGGGCTAGTGAGCTGTAGCCCTCTATCCTCTATCCAGTTAATGAGCGAGAGGGCCTGGGCACTCTCTTGGCCAAGGAAGTCAGGTTGCTAGAGTTGGCTTTTCAGGTTAAAGTCCCCAGCCAGGAAGAGGTTTCTTATAAGGATATGTTGAGAGCTAAGAACAAGGCTAACAGCCTCCCCTGCACCCTTAGCACCTAAAGGCGCGTTGTATACGTTGAGTATGTAAAGTGAGTGGCCTTAGGAGAGTGTAAATTTAAGATAGACAAGGTCTCGGCATTTAAGCGAGGGGGCGATTGGGGTCTATTGGCTTGCAAGGATCGTAATTCCGGTGGCGTCTTGTGATCTAACGACTGATCTCCTTTCGGTAGATATATAGCTCTTGGATAAGTACTACATCAACTCGCTTAATGTGGGCTAGCTGTAGTACTAGCTCCTGGTAATCGCTAGACTTGTGTACATTGATTTGTAGGACTTGGAGGCAGTAGTGTTGAGTAAATCCTGTGTACTTATAATAAAGTAGAGGGATTAGTGTCTATGTATCCTTGTCTAGGGAGGTCGTAGTATCCCTCTTCTGTAGTAGTAGCGAGGGACTTGTTAGCCCGTTGGAGAATTACAGAGGAGGGCGTAAGAGGGCTGTCTATGCTAGCTTGAGGGGNGGGGGGGGTTCTAAGGAGTAGTAGGCAGCTCTGGTTCCATTACCGTGTCTACGCTACTACAGGGAGAGTCTCCTTCTCTTCTTGTCCGCACCTCATTACATGTCTGTTGAATAGCTCTCTTGTTCTCAGTTGAAGGGTGTGTTCCTGAGGCTTTTAGCCTAAGCTGGCACGTAGGGTCGTCTGAGGCGTGTGGGCCACTACAGTATAGGCAATTTAGTTTATACTGAGAGTGCCTAATGCACCTAGGGTGGAAAGCTTTAGAGTGTTTAGTGGTGCTACATAAGCGGCGTCGTTGGTTCTTGCCACAGTTCCTTGAGTTGTGCCACATCCAGCACCTAGAGCACTGTATAACAGCAGAGACTTTAGGGAGGCGCTTAAAGAGGGCTCTTCTTCCAAGGAGAGATGTCATGTCGGGGATAGCGCGAGGGACCCTAGCTTCCTCTTCCTTAAAGAATACAATCCAAGAGTGTGAGAGGCCAGACCTCGAATAGCTCAAAGGTGTGGTTTCGAATATTCAATTAAGAAGTGCGTGAAGACTACATACATGCAAGCTCTTCCTCTATATATAGAGAGAGGAAGAGTCTCTGGAATATTCCAGGAAGCTGCCTAACGAATACATGATGTCAAAAGAATAGAACAGAAAAGTATGGAACAGCAGAGACTTGCTTGGCAGTGGGGGAATGGCCAGTGCTGAGCGGGGACTTTGGTCGTGCTTAGGGAGGGCATGGCCCGAGCCTCCATCATGGGTTTCAACCCTCACAAAGAGGTATAGAACAGCCCGTCAGAGAGAGAGAGCTAGTGGCCATGTCAACCTTCGTAGGTGTAATTCCAATTCGCTCCTCTATAGTTGTAGCTACTACTTGCGGAGTAGTAGAGGAAAGGGTCGATAAAATCGCTCCTTTTTCATTAATTTCGACAGTCTCAAAACTACGAGGGACCCCTAATAGGCGGAATTCTGCCCAATCTTGTGAGGTCTCTATTCTAGCTGCAGAGAACAGGGTTTAGATAAAGGCCTTCTTTGTTAATAGAATAGTATTAAGGGCTTCTTTGTCCTTAGGGACAATAGCAAATCCAGAGTTAACAGTACTTCCTGTACAAGCTCTTTACAGCCAATTTTTGGGTCGGAGAGGGCAAGGTAAATAGCTAGCGCAGAGTGTTTCCTTTCAAGAGAGTCTAGAGGTAGTCGTATAAAGACCCTAAGGTCAGATTTCGCTAGGGGTCTCTTATTCTTCTGTATCTTTGAAGTGACAGGAGGCGGGGGAGGAGGTAGTGTAGTAGTTGCTATAGTGGAGCCTGGGTTTTCAGGCGCTGGGGCATTCTTTGTGGTCTGTGCGTATGAAAATTTTCCCTCAGGAGCCAAAGAGGGGGTTGGAATTGTAGGGGGCGTAGGGCTGTTTCCACCCCTGTAGGAGTCACTGAGAACTAAAGGTAGTGGAGGCGGGGCCGCTGAGGTGTACGTTCGGTAGAAGGCTAGGCTGGGGTCGGCTACCTAGGTGCAAAAGGCCCTGAGGTAGGGCAAGAGGTCCGGAGGTGCCCCATCAAGAGCAGTACTTAGATAGTGGTCTACAGCTTCTGTCGTGCCCCCGAAGATGATTTGGCCTATGGAACCACGTTCTAGTGCTTTGGTAGTCCCAGAGATGAAGTATTGTTGTATGCTGGGCAGAGGGGGCATCGGGCGTACTCCCCCCTTTCTCAAGCTCCTTCCCAGGGGCGTAGGCGAGGCCGGAGGTCTCCTTGGAGGAGTCTCCATGGAAGGAATTTAGCTTATTAAACGAGAGTAAGAGAGATTGAGCGATTTAGAACAAAAAATTCAATCTACGAAAAAAGGTGTGTGTGTACATGATGATTAATGATTGAAATACAGAGGTACCGTGATAAATCGTCCGTAAGGAATATGGGTAGGTTGATAGTGAGGAGGTAGAAGCCGGAAAGATCACATTTTGGGCCACTTAGAAACCACTTCAACTTTCTACAGGTCCCTTGACGGAGAAGCCCAACTTTACACACAAGGAGAAGAAGACCTTCGACGCATACAACTAGCCATTCAAAGCGTACGGAGCATCATTGGCGCATCCTACTGAGCTATTTACGTTTTAACACGGTAGAAATCGACTCACCGTACTCCGTAATAACCTTTTCAATCTGCTTAAATTCACTTCGTGAAATGCCTTTTACTTCGAAGTAAACCTGTACCGCCGCTCTTGGTAACTAAGCCTTTCCCGAGGGTTAAGGATTTTTTTTCACAAGGGTAAGAGAATCTTGCAGGAGCTTCACAAAAGTTTGTTACTGTAATAGCTACTTAGTACTTCGTATACGCGTTTGATGCTTAAAAAAGGCGTAAGGATTCAAGGATCGAGAATTTAGTACTTCGTATACAGCGGGTATACAGCGGGAATTAGAAATAACTAATTTTAACCTTAAACGCTTATTACCCTCGCGTAAGGGTCTCCCGAAGGTTTATTTGGGCTAGCAAAAACCTCCAAGAAAACATAATTTATGTCACCCGAGACATCTGTCCATCGGGCGCAGTATCACGGTCAACCACCACCCACGAGTGGTTATGAGGTAGTGTTCTGTATCGTGGTTGATACGACAACGGCGTTGAGAAGAGAACCACTCGGGGCGGGAGGTTTCCAGCTTCCTTCAAAGGGTTGCAGCGTTGACTGTGCTCTTACAGTTTTAGAGGAACGAGTGAGGAACATTTCTGCGTCCCCACAGAGACTGTGGGAGAAGGTTATTACTAGTAATTCCAGAACAGTGAACACAATACAGTAGAACTCAGATACCTACAAGTCTCATACATAATCCGGGTCAGTCGAGGTACACGAACAGAACATTTGACCATAAACTTTCTGCACATCTGAAGAGAAATTCCGAACTTCCGAAGGCGATTGGTCCTTCTTGTGGTTGAGTCGAGTCATATCCCCTTCTTGGACGCCACCGAACGGGAAAAGGGCCAGAGATTTTACGAGCTTCTTCGGACTCCTTCCTCTCAGGTTTTCAGTCCTAAAAACGCTGGACTTGCGTTCTGAGCGAAGTACTCAGTGTAATTTGGATAGCTTACAGAACCCCGCTGATTTGGAGGTCATGATTGATAACTCCTCGATTGACTACGGATTGTAGAAGTGCAGAAGCCAAACACTTGTTTACTATGGAATAGTGTACTGAATATAACTTCTCAGTGTTTGACTTGGTGTCAGTACAGAGTTAAGTCGTATGATTATCGTGATATCCACAAATTCTACTTTTGACTTGTAATACGAAGTAAAGAGGAAGAACTGTTCGGTCTATCCGCCTCAAAAACGGAACGAATATAGCTAGGCATAATTTACTAGTTTTGAATAGATCTATACTGCTTTTTTGTTTTTACTAGGCGACTGCGAGCATTTTAAGTATACACCGAACTGTCTACCTTTTTACCCTAGAAGATCGTACTCCGTTATGCGGACCGACTTGATTCGTATTACTTAAGTAGCACCTACTCGACTCCTCTCAAGTCACAGAGGAGAGCTAAGAATTGGATGGGTAGAGTAGAATAGATGCTACTACTTTAACCTATCTTAGTCATTTCGAGTGCTAGTGATAGCTAGAGGGATTATACACATATCTGAGAAGGTCCTGGAAGATATGTCGCGCTCTATTTCAATCACGATGTTTCGTTTCTGTTGTTCGCGAGCATGTGCCTTCAGATTCATTCCTTGATGCGATGTAAGCTTGAAAGAGACTGGTTTCTATTCTCTATATTCCAGTTTTCAATGGTGGAATGATAACTACAAAAATGTCACCTCTTGAAGCACAGCGCAGAAAATATCGAATGTCATCGAAATATGATGTTCAGAATCTTGCTCTCATATCACCCTGTATAAGGTATTGTCGCACAAGCTCTCTTTGTTTGGATCAAGGGCGTTCGTTGTTTATCCCTAGTTACATTCCTCGCAAAACCCGTTTCCATTCATCAACACCAACCTCACCATGTCCTACCACCGAGAACCCAACAACTTCTCCAAATCACCTCCAAGATGTCCGTCCATCAACGTTACGTCCCTCGAAACGCGAACGAAGAAAGCACTTCTTCCTCCTCAATCCAAGTCCTCCGAGTAACCGACGGCGCCCGATACCTCGCCAGCAAAATACCCGAAGTGTACACCAAAGATGTCCCCATCTTCTCAGAAAGAGAGGAACGCATATCCGGCTACTTCCAACGACACAAAGACGACGATGGCGCCGACTCCGACGCCTCGTACGATTCAGAGGAAGAAGACGCCATCGCAACTTACAAGACGAAGATGGCGCAAGCTATCGTCCCTGTGGCGGGAATACCAATATCTCGCATCCTCAACCATCCCAACATCGTTTCGCTCGTGGATATTGTCCAGGACTCGCTGCAAGCGGGCAATACGAGCTTGATCGGTGGAAGTGGCGATGTCACGATCTGGGAGGATATGGATGCTGGCTCGCTTTCATACATCGTGCCCTTGGCGAATGGACTCCCTGCGCTCGACGACAAAGCAGCCTGGGAGCAGTTGACGACGGTTAATAGTAAACGTCCTGCGCTCCCCGAGGGTCTCTGCTGGCATGTTCTTCGCAGCATGGCGCGTGCGCTTATCTGGTTGCATCATGGCATCAAGGAGACGGCGGGTGTTCCTGGGGAGTGGGAGAAACGTGATCAAGACTGGCAGCCGATTTTGATTCGCGATATCAGTCCGTCTCAGGTTTGGTTTAAGAAGCCGGATGGGAAGAAGGGATATCATTATGGGGAGTGTAAGTTGGGAGGCTTCAAATGGGCGAAGGTTTGTGGGACTGTTGGTGGACGGTTGGCGGTCTCGGAACGCGTACCGAATACTCCTGAGTACAAGCAGATGTACTGGCCTCCAGTAAGTGAGGTCGAATTCCGATCTGTATTTCTTCTGCTTACTTGAATGCAGGAGATCTACCGAAATACACACCCTTGGACTCGTGCCACTGAGATTTGGCAGCTTGGCGCGACCGTCTACACAATGATGTGTGGACATCCACCATCTCGTTACTCAGATTATCAATGGAATTGCTCACGCATGACTGATGCAGGCTACTCTGACTTCTTAAATACAGTCGTTCGTATGATGTTGAAAGATGAACCTGGACTCCGACCTGACGCGTTGACCTTGGTTAACAAGGTTGATTTCGAGTACTGGCAGTGGAGGGATGGGACCAAGTTGGGGCAAGAATATGTGGATAAGGATGATGAAAAGGTGAAGAAGGCGAGTAATACTAAAGGTAAAGGGGGCTTGAGAAATTTGGCTGGGGGTGGTTTCCAGGGTGTTTGAGGGGAGTGAGGTTGCTACTGCAGATTTAGTTTTAATTTTACAGGTGCTTTTGTGATAGATGGAGTTACTTGACTCTTGCAATTGTGTCATACCGCAGAAGTGAGAGAATTTCATAGTGAAGAATTCACATTGCATGTTCACTTGTACGTCATAGAGATTCATGATCAATTCGCAATGAAGTCCATTGACGTAATTTCAGCGATTGGTGCAGATTGGGATTGTTTTACCAGTTCTCACGTATGATGTAAATTTTGTCATAAGTGAAGTATGCCCAGCGCGTGTGTGCTGTGGGCAGAGTCCCAATTGACTTGAAAATGCGCGGTAGTTCAGGACAACATAGATGCTTGTTACATCACGTTCCCCTTTGACGGTCAGCAACGCGTTTTGGATACCTGATCCTTCTGAGCCTTATGGTAAAAGCATCTTCTTTGATTCATGTGCTTTTATGTGTGTTGTTTTGAATTGCCACTATCTTGCCTAATGGGAGATCAGAACTGCTGTCGTTGGTGTGACGTAACATTTGTTGATGTAGTTTAGCGAGACAGAAAGGAGAGCGCTTTTGACGTAATCGGACGTCAACAGCAACAGTATATCGACGTCCCTCAGTTTTCTCAACGAACAAACGGATACGTCATTCAGCTATTCTCAAGAAGCTCCTCTCAAGCCATGTATAAATATACCTCTTCCCACCCTCAAAATCTCTCTGTTTCCCCCCNCCCCCCCCATCAACAACAAACACTTGAGCACAATTGACAACTTCAACCACAATTTTCATACACAATTTCAATCAAACCGATCTTCACATACCACCCAACCATCAAAGCAAGTCTTCATCCACCCCCAGCACCTCATTTCTTTTGGCTTTGGCTAACTGTCGACACAGAATCGATCAACATGACTCTCATCACCATCATCACCACTTTCATCGTTGCGCTCCTCCAAGTTACCTTGGCGCAGCGTAAGGCCCCTTGGGGTATAAGTAGAAACCTTTTCTTTTTCCCTTGAACCTCCAATGTTCGTCGTGTTCTGAGCTAACACTCTGCAGGGTTTCCCATACGACGAAACCTTGTGGCACTCAGCTCCATACTGCAATGGATATACCGCTGGACCAGGAGGAGATTGGCCATCCCCAGAATGCAGCGTTACCGTCCGTCAAAAGCCAGGTGATTGGGCTACAGCTGAACTCTATGGTACGCCCCTTCATTCTCCCTTACAACATCCTACCCCCCTCCACTTTCTCTTCATAGCTAACTACTTTCCATAGTCTACGACCACAACTGCACTGAAATTGGTTTCAATCCTGGCGTCCCATTCGGCACAGAGGGATTTGAACTCGACTCTACACTCCCATACGTCATCATCATCCAAAATATCACTCGTGGTCCTTTGACATTCGACTATGCCAATCGTCACAACTTTCCTGGAAACAACTACTTTCTCACATTCGACACTGGTATCTCGGAGAGTATTCCTGCTTGCTGGAACCAGTTTGTGTGTGCGCCTGCTGCTTTCGATCCACCACCAGCTCATCCACGTGCCATTGGTGAGAAGGCGAGAAAGAGAGATACTTTGGAGGCTTCTGCGGCGTATCAATGAGGAGATGGCCAGAGGTAAATATATTCTTGCTGGAAAGTAGGAAGGTGGGCTTGAACGAATATGGGGATTGAAATGTAAAGTAGATATCGTGCGAATACGCACTTGATAGTCATTCTGCGGCGATGACTTGAGCCTCTGGAGGGGGTCGACAAATGAATATTGAGAGTTTCTTCATCATTCTGGCTTTCTTTGGTGCCTTGTAAAGTGATCAGTTCTGTATTTCGACATTGATGCCTCAGCGTGATGGTCACTGTGAAAGACAACATGACTGATGTTGACCAAAACTTTATCTGACCCTACATCTTCTAGAGACACCCAGAGTGAGCATCGCCGAATACCAAGCAAACCTGAAGCTATGTAATCTTCATATGTTGCGGATTTGATAGGGCTCAAGAAATATTGGGTATTTGGAATAACTTCTCACATGGATACTGCCAACAGTATAGGGATTTGTCACTCAAGATTTGAGTTGCTGACTCGAGGTTGTCGTTGTCGTAGAGTGTGCTTTCTGCCAAAATCTATGACTGCGTCGGGATTTGATGAGGTGGCATGTAAAAGCGGCAGTGCATACACACCTTTCGCAACCACCGCCGCTTTTCCTACGCTCCCAGTCCCAGGGCGCCGAGTTCAGTGCGACGCTTACTATCCCAGATCACCCGCACATTCCCCTCCTTGCACATTGACAAAGGCTTAGAAATCCACAGCTCTATTCTACCTACGTACATAACACATAGGGGGGAATAGCAATGGCTAATATGCTTCGCGCCATTGACCCATTGCCTTGCAAGCTTCACCATATAATACCGCCCTGAACCCACGGCTTCCTATCCCAACCAACCCCGCTACCCCGCCAAATCCCTCATCATATACGGATACTATACCCATAGTCCACGATGGAACTCTACGAAGAGTTCCCATTTCACGATGGAGAGAAGGCCATGCACAAACTTCTTCAAGTACCCATGCGTGACAATCCTACACAACCATTCCTTACTCCAAATGCTGCCAACACTCTTATCCGGTCACCAATACTTGCGATAGGTGCTCTCGACTTGAAAGGAAGGCATTGGACGTCGTTATGGGGAGGTGAGGCTGGATTTTCGAGGCCGGTGGCTCAAGGAATAATAGGCATGAAAACAGTCATTAATCAATCCTACGACCCCGTTGCGGAGATTCTTCTTGAGGGGAAACACGACGGGGAAGTGGTGAAGGCTGAAGGCGCTGGGAAGATGGTGGGCATGCTAGCAATCGATCTGGAGACCAGGAGCAGGGTCAAGTTATATGGCCGAATGGTTGCTGGAGCTTTGCAGGGTACCGAAGGAGGAATTGGCGACGTGCAACTTGTTGTTAAGATTGAGCAATCGCTGGGTATGTACTGGCCACCCCTCAGGCGATTTCTTGAGCCAATCACTGATAGGCAATTGTCCGAAATATCTCAACAAGAAACATATCCTCCCCAGCATACCACAACCTAAACTTGTTACCTCTGAATTGCCTTTACCTCAAGCAGCACTTGACCTTGTCTCGAAGTCTGACCTATTCTTCATCTCCTCTTCAAACCAGGAAGCAGATATGGATACGAATCACAGAGGAGGTCCACCAGGATTTGTTCGAATGCTTCAGACTGAAAAAGGAACAAGCTTGGTCTATCCAGAATACAGTGGAAACCGGCTCTATCAAACCCTCGGAAACCTCATTACCACCCCACAAGCAGGCCTGATCTTTCCCGATTTCGAAACTGGCGATGTGCTTTACGTGACTGGTAACACCGAGATCTTGGCTGGCAAATCGGCGGCAGAACTGATTGCGCACACAAATCTGGCAGTCAAAGTAAACATCGAAGCCGTACGCTTCGTAGTAAATGGTCTCGGTTTCCGTGGGGAAGTGGGGGAATACTCTCCATACAACCCCCCTGTCAGATATCTATCCACGGAACCTCCACAAAGTACTAAGGAGCTCGAGCAGATACCGGTCCAACTTGTTAATAAGAAAATCATCACACCCACAATAGGAAGATTTCGATTTCGCATTACTGACGCCCAAGAACCAGGTCTTCAGTGGAAACCAGGACAACATGTAGCCCTAGGCTTCAAGGATGAATTAGATACTGGATATCGTCACATGAACGACGATGACCCGAAGAGTCTCAATGATGACTATATCAGGACTTTTACTGTATCTTCACGTCAGGATTCTCGTGCAAGTAACGAGGAATTCGAGATTACGATCCGGAAGGTCGGGGTAGTTACCGATTTCCTATTTAAACGAAATCTCCGCGCGGGTCTTGAGGTCTCCCTGCAAGGCTTCGGTGGAGATTTATTCATCAAACAGAATACCAACGAAAGCGTGGCTTTTTTAGCTGCCGGTGTTGGCATCACACCACTTCTCGCCCAGAGCAAGGACCTTGATTTACAGCGATTCCACCTCTTCTGGACAATTCGCGCGGATGATTTAGCTCTTGTTAGTGATACTTTTGATCAGAACCCTGGTCTGGATAAAAGAACGAGGTTGTCTGTTACTGGAGCTGTGAATGAAGAGTCGGTTGCCTGGAAGAGATTAAATACTTCTTGTGCGATGTTGTGTAAAGGTAGGATGGCGAAGAGTGATCTTGAGGGTGTGGAGGCGGCTAGGTGGTATTTGTGTACGGGGAACTCTTTGAGAAATTTGTTGGCTGGGTGGTTGTCGGGGAAGGAGGTGGTGTATGAGGATTTTAATTATTGATAGCCGCTTTGTTCTTGGGAAGAGGATAGTATTTAATGACAGGATTTATGGAATTGATTCTCCTTACAGTTTCAAATTAAAAGTGCGTTGGCGGTATAGTGATTCGTGGCTGAATCAAGTAGGAAATTTCCCCTCAGTTCCTTTCTTAGATCTACTTACTTAACTTACTTTCACGTAGTAATGGAATCACAGTATGTATAAGTAGCCACAGAAACCAGTATGTACGAGTAAGGTACGATCCAATGGCGGCAACTAAACTACCCTTGAATCACATGCGAGTTCCGCTGTGGTTTGTAGTACGGTATTACTTTTTTTTCCGAGAGATGCCCGATACTTAACATTGTGTTCTTTGGATTGTACTTGCGGAGGCCATGACGCGACTTGGATTTACTTTGAGGGATCGGTGACTTTTTGGTATTCAGAGGTGAGTGTGTTTTCGAGGGCAGGGGGGTTTTAGAGGGGAAGAGAATCTTCGAGGGGAAGAGAATCTTCGAACGCAAGAATATTTTCGACAGTACATTCAATAGTGTGTGGTGTAAAATCAGACGAATTATACAACCCCCACCCACGCACACTACCCTCCTGTGATAACAGGTTGGAGTACTTGTTTTGTGTGGCACCACTAGAATGGATTTCTGTATTCGCATTTCTTGGGGAGGAGGGGGTGAAGCATGGCCAGTACTGCACAGTATGGGGATCTCATTAGAAGCCCTTGGCTCTACTAAAATGGAGCTTTTTGTATTGTAGGGTATGGAGGATGTGTTGAGGATGGGCTGATGGGGTTGTGAGAGAGAGTCGGGGACAGAGGTGCTGTTGTGAGTTGGTATGTGAAGTTGGCCCTGGTGGATTGCTATAGAAGAAGGGTGGATGGAGCAGGGAGATGGGTAGGGGGAGGGAAGGGAGGGTGTGAGTTGAAGGATTTGATGGTTTCCTTTTCGCGGTTTGATAGGCGTATACTGGTTTATATTGAACTATTTCGATGTTGTATAGCTAGACTCGATATCTACAAGGATGAACATGAAGATTATACCTTCGAGGAAGCTTCAGGTGAAGTGTTGGAAATGGAGGTAGTTGAGCACTTTCAGGTTTATGTGGATAGTAGTCCAAGAGAGCTACTATTTTAGATATCCTTATTATTCTATGGTTTAGTTACGTTTTGCATAGTCCATTTATCATGTTGAATTTGAGTACTATTTTAAGATGTTTAGTACACTACTTAATACTAATCCCGTAGTCGAATCCACTACTTAACACTATTTAACTTAACTACTAGATCGTCTCAACATACCATACTCAGAGCCATATTCGTAGTCAAAATCTAGTCTTCAGTGTTTTATCCTAGTAATAAAAGATCAATTGCCACATACGCTAAAAAGTACAGAGCTCTTGGCATGCCTAGAATGCATAGCTCCGGTTTCTGCTGCCGAGGGAGGATTTTCTGGATTTATGATAACAGAATTCTCACAAAGACAATGCATACGTGAAGTACATTATCAACGAAGGTCTCACTCTTGCCTAAGCTGTAAACCTCTGAACTCAGCAAGGGAAGCTTGGGATACTCTAGATGCTGTTATGCTGGATAGGAGAAGTAGGCTTTCACTCAATTGTCAGATACATTGATAGTAGTTATTAACAACACGACTTTGAGAAAGATATTGGAGGGAAAGATGGAGTTCGAGAGTAGATCTCACTTCGGGTGTTGTAAGTTCAGATGAATTAGTAGACATTAGCTAAGGTAGGGGGGACTTGAACGTAGTTTTCAACGTTTCGCGATTCTGACTGCTTTTGCACATTTTCCAACTCTAAATCCTCCTCAACATCTTCATCAACATCGTACTCATTCTCAAATCCATGTGCCTCATTGTAAGTCCGTGCCTCTGAACGCATGCGATCTCTGAACAACCATTCCTGAGCAAGTTGAATCTCTTGGATTCTTAAATTTATGATCTTTCGACGCTGTTGCGTTTAACTAAGCTCGTGTATATTCGACTTATTTACTGTAGTAGAGGTGTGAGTATATATCGGATTATAGCTTTTGTCCTAGGTAATTATTCCCTACTTATATATATAGAGAGAGAGAGTGAGGGTTTAGAATATCCCACATTGGTCTCTCACGTGACCTGCTGAATTAATTGCAAGATATTCGGTTATTACTCTATATATACTATATAGAATGTTATTATGTTGAATTTCTAGTATAAGTAAGATAATTATCTAAGGATACCTAGGCTAGTAGAAAGTAAGCTTTGACAATTATTCTAAACCCTCTATACAACTATTTTAGTTATATAAAGTTTTTAGGGTAATGTGATTCTAAGAGGGAAAGATACATATAGAGTAACAACCACGTTTCTTACCTATAATTTCAAGTTCACGTTAATGTAAATATAAATTTGCCTCGTCAAACTAAAGCTTTGTTCCTGCGAGAAGAACGTTTGGATGCATTTCGTAAGTTCATTGTTGATAAATTATCTCTAACAAAAGAGTCCTGAGTCGTGCAATGAGAACGATAATTGTGGTGTTGATGGAGGAGTCCACTCCTATGTGGGGTATTTGCCCAACCGAGTTGCTTGGTCAGCACTTCCTCATTCACAGTAAACCACTGCTATTAATGTAAATATGATATTGAAGAGAGATGGGTAATCTCAAGATAGTGAGTGATTTTTATTCCAATCTAAATTGTGCTTATGTATGTCGAAGGAAACAACTCTAGTTCTGTTCGAAAAGATTCTAACTGCTATGTTTATACCTTGTCAAATTGTATACCTCAACATATGTGCTTTCCAGAATGTACTCCCAGCTGAGATAACATCTCGTTGCAAGTAAAAACTACTCAAATGGAACGTTTCTAGTTGTGTTTATTTGACTCCTATGTTGATATAAGACAATAAGAGACATCGGTGCAATAGACCGGTATTATGTGTAGAAACATAAGTAAGTCCTTTGTATTGCATGCCAAAAGCAAGTGTAGCTAGCTAAGTCCTTGCCCTCGGCATGATTGGTTAGCGTTCTACCACCACCTTCTTCTTTGGAATCTCTCACATGTATTTTCGGCCGTCTCTCCTCTCTTGATGCTACGCCCTCTGGATTAAAATAACCGTAGCGTAGGCTCTAGAATCCCTCTACCCACACACAACCGAAAAAAGAGAGTACGTAGAAAAACACGTGACGTTTGGGGACCAGCATTCTTGAACCTCCAGGCAAGATCGGACGAGCAACAACTCATCACCAACCTTTTCAAGACAAATAAAAAACGCGTAATATTAACGCGTTTTTATTATTGAATCACTCTATCATATCTACCTACTGAGCTCTTACTCCTTGCAAAG
Organism: Hymenoscyphus albidus; assembly: GCA_911693285.1. Lineage (NCBI taxonomy): Eukaryota > Fungi > Ascomycota > Leotiomycetes > Helotiales > Helotiaceae > Hymenoscyphus > Hymenoscyphus albidus. The sequence continues at coordinate 5 of CAJVRM010000446.1, read as the reverse complement.
CGCAG